>BGPT01002693.1:50962-69945 GCA_003297045.1 Symbiodinium sp. clade C Y103 | reverse complement strand
GGGACACTTCTGAATTCAAAGAAATCGTCCTACAGCTTGATCCTCAATGATGGCAGAGACACACTAAGATGTGTCTGGCCACATTCAAAAAGGAAAATGTATATCTCTATATACATTGTACATATATACAGATATAGTAGTCAAATAGCGTCCATGTCATCTTCGCAGGTCAAACAATCCTGAACTGTTTCTGGTGAAGGTACTGAAAAAAGAACCTATTGTATGCCAACTTCAATGTATCCGTCAAATAGTTGATTGCATGNGACCATGTCAGGTGGTTTGGTGCTGGTTTTATATTTGAACCATGAGGAAAAGTGGAATTGTGTTTCATATAGAGTGGATGATTGTTTGCGAACTATTTTGAGTAAAACGCCAAACAAGGTGGTTACTTTTCGACGATGCAGACACATGAGAAGCAAAATCTGAAAATTTATCTTTGCCCTCAAATACTTGTTCAAGTTGAACCGGAACAAAATTTGCCTCGCCATACCACTTCTACCATGCACAAGATGTTTCTGTCACAAATGCATTCTGAAACATGGCGATGAAGGGGAAGTTTGTGTTCGCAAGAGTTTCGGCAAGGGCGAGCGCCCACATTGTTACTCGTTGCTATTTAATTTGCATCATGGTGAATATTTCGTTATAGGCAATGATTTGAAATAAACACGGCAAGTATACATACGATAATNGCCCACATTGTTACTCGTTGCTATTTAATTTGCATCATGGTGAATATTTCGTTATAGGCAATGATTTGAAATAAACACGGCAAGTATACATACGATAATATTTCTACCAAAGGCGTCAGCCATTTTTTTCCACCAAAAGAGTCANATTTCGTTATAGGCAATGATTTGAAATAAACACGGCAAGTATACATACGATAATATTTCTACCAAAGGCGTCAGCCATTTTTTTCCACCAAAAGAGTCATCCATTTTTTCCATGCTTCTCCATTTTTCCATTTTTCTCACAAAAAAATACATGTACCTAAAAAAAGATAAATTCACGATAAAAAAAAACAAAACCAAATGGGGACATCATGCGTTTTGAAAAAAACCCTTAAAGTAAATTTGCAGGTTCAGTCAAGCAGGTGCGAAACGTTTTGGCGAAAGCACACCACAGGTTGCCTCAACAAACAAGAAAGAGCTCACTAAAAATGTGGCCCTCCTTGTCCCAGATTGCTATGTGATTTTCTTTTCTCCGGCAACAAAAAACATGATCCAGCATGTTTTCTGACTACACAGCCGATGTTTTTTTGAAAGTCCACGTCAATTTTGCTGCACATGGACTTAGAAAATCCAACCGGTCCTACTTACTNCACAGCCGATGTTTTTTTGAAAGTCCACGTCAATTTTGCTGCACATGGACTTAGAAAATCCAACCGGTCCTACTTACTAAGTAGGACCGGTCCTACTTAGTAAGTGGGACCGTCCTACTTAGTAAGTAGGACCGGTCCTACTTAGTAAGTGGGACCGGTCCTACTTAGTAAGTAGGACCGGTCCTACTTTGTAAGTAGGACCGGTCCTACTTAGTAAGTAGGACAGGTCCCACTTACTAAGTAGAACAGTATCTAGTTAATAAGCATGCTTGTTCTAGTTACGATAAGTAGCACAACTCGGTTAGCAACTACATACTAGTAGAACATCATCTAGGTTTAACTTGGACAAGTAGGCGTCCTACTTACTAACTAAGTACACTTACTTAACAAGTCAGTTTCCTACTTAACCTACTTGACGTCATGCTTGTTGGACTAATGGACTGACTTGCTAGACTTACTGCATGACTTGTCAGGCTTATTGCATGACTTAATAACCTATACAACCGTTGCAACTAGGTATAAGAAGGGCCGCACCTCCAAGTAAGTTGTGTGTGAGTAAGCTGTGTGTTGTCAAGTTGTGTGTGAGTAAGCTGTGTGTTGTCAAGTTGTGTGCGAGAAAGTTGTGTGCGGCGGGCGGCGGGCGGACGGCGACCGGACGGCGACGGGTACACAACAAAAAACAACAACCCCACACAAAGATGTGGGGAAAAACACAAAACTTGGTGGGGTTCCTATTTAGGCAAAACCACTCCAAAAAAACGGCTGGCGCAGAAAAATCTCAAGTTCCAAGGTGATTTTTCCCAAATGCACAATTCATGGTTTTGAATTCAAAACCTTTGATGCACCAATGGACCAGTCCCAGCCATAGTTGATTTGTGGCCAAAAAACAATCTAAAAAAGCAAGCACGATCCCATGTTTCAAGTTTGGATCGCTCGAGGTCAGTCAGCCCTTTTTTCACAATTCAGCGATGATTGCCTCCAGTTTGGGGCGCAATCCCAAAAGCCACCTTTGAAGCGACCTCTCTGTGCTTTGCAAGCGGTGCGTCTTTGGTTTTGATCAGCATCCATCTTTTCACACTGTCTTCATCCATCCATGTGCTGAGATGGTGGAAATTGTAAGCTGAAGGTCTGCCAGATTCGAGGAAAACATGATGTAGAAGGTGAAATTTCGGTCGAATCTTCCAGAGGCGGTCACCTTGTTGCAAGGATTCAGACGCTAGCTGCAAGTAGCTTCGAATCAGGAGATTTCCAACGGTCTGGACTTGTTCCTGTTGGTGAGGTGTCAAAAACATCCCAGCATTTGCCAGCAATCCAAAAACATTGTTGGATGCCCAAACAAGCGTTCGTAGAAGATGTGGAACTTCATCCCGCCCACCCTGATCCATCTCAAATTCCAGCCATTTGAGGAGGACAAAAGTATCATATCCTTTGCAGTGAGCTTCTGGATACTCATTGGATTCCAGTTTAAGTTCGCTTTCGTCAAGCGCTTCAAGCGAATAGGCAAACGTTGTTGTCTCGCATAGGACCGCATTGAAACTGATGCTGATGCCAGTTGCTGGTCTAAGTTGCTCCCACGCCAAAACCGTAGCCGTGCCAGAACACGGACTGCACTGGCAACCAAATCTCGCCCTGTACCAAGATGAAAGATATGTAGAATATCTAATCCCAGCATTCTCAAGTCAAAACCTGGAAGTTTACTCAGCGATGGTTCCTCATCCCATGGGATGGTCGTGTAAATTGTGTCACGCCATGGTGCATCATCACGACAGTTTGTGTAGGCCATGTCAACATCGTGCGTCCCTTTGGTGGCTCCACACTTCCAACAGACCTGATGTCAGGGATTTAACTTAGACATAATACCCTTTTTTAGTTTTATACTAATTTTCCCCTTTCAGGTTTTATAACCTTTACAAACAATAAGGCAGACCCATATGTCTAATTTCTAGATATGATCAACCAGCACCAATTTTAGAATAATATGGTTGGGATTGGTTGGAAGGAATGAAATGCATCCCCATTTGTCCAAACACCAGCCTCCTCTTTGGTGGCATAGCGGTTTAATGAAAAGAGTTGCCATATGTATTTCCAGTCACCCTTGAAGTTCATGCAGAAAACATCAAACTCCATCACCTTAAGCGCCAATCATGCTTCGAGCGTGCCATGGTACCAGCCCAAAAAGCACAGACCCCAGCCCGCAGTACGTTGGGAGTAGAGTGGATCCAGGTGCCATTTTTCCCACAAAAAGTGTTGTTCAAAATTTTGAAAGGCAAGGTGCTGTTTGACCTTGTGGATCTTTTGTGTGGAGCTTCAAGCCACTCAGAGCATGGCAAATGTGCTGGCCAGCAGCTTGCAAAGTTAAATTGATCTCACCGTTGTAGACATAGTGACTACTTGGAATGGTTGTGATCAGAAAACGGCTCGATGCAGAGTCAGAAGCACATGGAGCCAACTCAGGCTGCCAGTGGAACACCATATAGTTGCCACCAAACGCCTGGCCCTCATCACCTCGCTCACCCGATGCATGTGGGGACACTTGAAACTTTTGCCCTAGCTATTGAAAGTCTGGCATGGATTTTTCAGATGCTCATCTGAAATGCAATTTGACTTCATAGCCACAAAAACCACCAAACAAAATTTCAAACATGTAATGAATTGTTTTGGCAAGTGGCCATACAACATGATTGGAATCGACCCAGATGGGTTCGCAGCTGCTGGATGATCAGGATATTCTCGAAGCATGTGGGACCAATAGTCATTCAGTTTGCCCAGGTCGACCAAGACATCGAGAAACCCTTCATCCAATAGAGTTTGGGCCTCAAGATCATGTGGGGCCAAGAAAAATGATCAAATTGATTTGAAACACCCAAACTGAATTTAGCATATGTTACAGTTCTTGCCAACTCAGCCCCAAACCATTTTGCTCGGAAGGACGAATGGCCAGGGTTTCATCTCAATCAGTGGTGTGCCATTGTCATCATGCCCAATGCACATAGGCAAATCCATATACTGTAGTTCACATCCCATAGCCAGACCATGACGTTTGGCAGCATTGTGCATCGCAGATTCCGAAGTTTGATTGGGACTCAGTTTGCACAGATAAGTTTGTGCATTCATTTTCAAAAAGCAAAGCATGCAATTATTCTCACATAATCTTGAATCCTGGCCACCAAACATTTTAACAAATGGACTTCAAACTTAAATGCATAAAAGGGTCTTGTAGAAAACTTCAGAAGCACACAAATCGCCAACTGCACAGGCATGTTTCGCTGTAGAATTCCCAGATCCAATGCCAGAGGCAAGCCTCAAGCAAGAACCATGCAAAAAAGAATCCAACTTTGACGACACACACGCACAAATCTCAGGCCAAGAAGCAGCTGGTCCAATTCCTGAACTGGATTCGTCGTTCCAGGTGGCAGGGCACCTGCGAGGGTCAGGGTCGATCAGTTGGTTTGAAAAAAAGGGAATTGCAGCTCACAATCCTGTATCAAAATTCACAATGTGACAGAGAGTGCATTCCATTTTTTCACAGATTGAAGCTGGTTAGGATCAGTTTGTGGCAATCCACAGTCCCGGCACAGTCGCTTCGCCATCCGAATCAGAAAAACATGTTTTTCCAGATGGAGTTGACAAGTTCACAAAATGGTTTTTGACTCAGCCTAAGGCAAAGCATGTCTCAGAGCTAGTGAAAATTTTCGGTCATGTCATCATCTAAGCCACCTGCAGGCAAGATTTGATTGGCATTCCAATCAGTGCCATCCCTGCGCCAACACCCCCAATAAGTTAAATGTTTCAAAATGGATTGAACAGAAAATGAAAACACAAATGTCATTTTTTTTGGGGAAACTATGAGGATACTACATAACGAGGGTATACCCCTGCAAGGTTCTAAGGCATTTTAACCCCAAGCAGGTGAGGCAAAATCCAAAACATTTCAGGGCAAAACCACGATTTCACGCAGTGCCCATGCAATAGGCTCACGAAGCGCTTTGCTTCTTCAACTCAGCGAGCACAGCACGGGCTTGGGCCTTTACAAGGCGACAGCTCTTGACCTGGGAAAAGGGCATCAGGAACATCCAGAATGATAGTAAAGGGATGACATGTTGCCAACAGCTCATATGGATTTTGGTTGCACAATTCTTGCAAACATACAGTATGTTTGATTCAGAAACCAGGCCCCTGCATCAATCTCAGCTTTCAAATCGGAGCAATTTGCCTGTGTGCGTACTCCTTTCAGCCTTGGGTGAGTGGCACAAAAGAGTAAGCCATCAAATGATTTCTGAAGATTTTCAAGATACAGTGCTCATGGCCAAATTGACAATTTAAAGCTGAGGTACTCATCCATGTATTCCTCGAATCTGGTTTTGTAGGCACCCAAAGTCGAACGCAGCTGGTTGTTCTGGGGGAGCTCCAAGAAAACCGAGGTGACATTCGAAAGTTCTTTTTTCAGAACACCACCTCAGAAAGATGAACTTTGCATGTCACAGGTACTATGCAAAAAAATGCATCAATGAATGGACAAAGTGTTGCAATCAAGGAAATTGAGACCATGGCTCATTTCTGCCTTCATCTCATCCATGGTTTTCGGGGCAACTTCTGAGACACCGGAACCCGAGTGCACAGAGGCCGCTTTGGCCTTCGCTTTCGCTTTGCCTCTGGCCTTTGCCTTGGCCTTCGGGACTCCGCAAGCAGTTCCTGGCAGGTCACCCCAAAACTCATAGCATGGCAGTGTCTCCATTTTTTTGTAATGTTTGGGGGTCTAAGCCTAGACAATATAATATATATATATATATGTATGTATATAAATGTATGTATGTATGTATATGTATGTATGTATGTATATATGTATGTATATATGTATATGTGTATGTATATATTACAAATTACCACACCCATAGTCAATGCTATATATGTATCTATATATATATATATATTCAAACATATATATTCAAACAATATATATATATATCTACTATATGTGGCTTGGATTAGCTACTTGTCATGACTGAAGCCTTGCTTTGGCAAGAAAATCACAAACAAAAAAATGCCACTGAATAACAGTCCTCCATCATCAGTAGATGGTGCAGCCAAGCTCTGAAGAATTTGCTGCATGCCATCGGCCCCAGTAGCACTTGAACCCGAAGATCGAGCAGCTCCAAAAGTTGCTGCCAGCGTGCTTGAAGCATCTGCCTGCAAGCGCACATTCGACTCCTGCTTGGTTTCATCCAGGTCAACCTCCTTGGTCGATGTTGACACCCAAAATCTGGTCAAGGATGCCACTCCCGGACAATCCGGGTCCGGCACCCCGTTCCCTCGCGCCACGATTGCACGAATCTTTTCAATTGGGATATCCCTTTTCTGCATCTCCTGCGTGGTGAGCAGCTCGCGGGTCGACCTGGTCTGGTTGGCACTTGACCTGGTAATAACCAAGTCAGCTTCGATCGATTGGGCGTTGGCATTGGATGCCACCCACTGCTGTAGCAACGACTTTCTGTCCTAAGTGTTTGCAAGAGCTTGCAAAACAGGAACATGCATATGAACATCCAAGGCTTCAAAAGAACTTGACAGACCCACATGTTCAAATCAAAAAAATGATAATAACACACAGCCATGGCACAGCAGCAGAACCATTCCACAATTTCTGCATGTGTGGAAATTTCGCCCCTTCCGACGATTCCTCCATCAGCCGTTTGAGTCTCATCCCTTCCTTCTTATGGGATGTCCAGTTGACCTCAACCTTGGGGGTGTGGACCACAAAGCCTTGCTGTGCCTTCACGCTCTTTGCTTTTGCAAGCTCATTCTGGCTTTGAATTTGAAGCCTGGCCTCATGGTTCTTCATCAAAGCTTGCAGGCCTGCAAGTTCCAGGGTTCGATCTGGAGGTCCCTCAGCTGAAGGCACAGATGCTTTATCTGCTGCCTTATCACCCTCCACGGCAACTTCTGGCTGGATCGGTGTTTCCACACCTGGCTCAACTGCTTTCTGGTCAGGTTCTGCCACAGCTGCATTCCTTGGTTCCGGCACCTCACTCTCAGGCACCACTGCAGTGGCCGCTCCAAGTTGATTCTCACCATCTTGGCCAGCAGACTGGGCAGGCTCAGCCAACATATCGGCATCACCAACTGCTTTCTTCGATTCTTCAGGTTCAGCTTCGGCACCATGAAGCAACGGTTCAGTGGGCTTTTCTGCCCCATCAGGCTGCACATCCATCTCAGCTTCGGCTGGGCTTGGGCTTGGTGTCAGCCCCTCTTGGTTGTCAGGAAGCTCCTGCCACGTTGAAAACAGCAGAACTTTGGACACGTAATTTGCAGGCATATATATATATATAATATAATATAAATATATATAAATGTAATACAAATCAATATTTTGTACATTCACAATGTTTGTTGGCATATATATATGCCCCCAAGTTTCGAACCCATGGTATGTATATATATATATATATATAGCCCCCTATGATAGAGATATTGATTGTATAGGGAAATATGGGTGTGTAAATATATTTATATTTATTTATATTGTAAACATCTTATATATGTGCTTTTGTTTTTTTGGCTTTGGGCAACCCAGCCTTCGAGGGAGTGCAAAGATCCATTAACGGGGTTCCACGTCGAAGCACCGGTGGGGCCGAAGCACTGCTTGCTTTTTGTTGGTTCAGCTGATTCTCCAACTCTTTGATACGGAGCAGAGATTCATGCAACAAAGATTGCGCATTGGGTTGGCCTGCTGCATCACCACCAAGCCTTAGGACAGGCCAAAAATAAAGGGCAGCTGAAATTTTGCAGGAAACCAATTGGATATTTCAACATGCCACTGGGTATAAGGCAAGATATGTACAGCACCACCCCGTACAATTTGAAACAAGAGTTTGCTAAATTCAAAATTCAATTTTCCCACATATGCAGCATAATTGGTTTGAAAACCATGTTCCCACACCAAAAACAGACTAACTTGAGATGCAAGATGCGGCAAGGTAGTAGCATTGGAAACTGAATCCACATCCTTCTGCGTTTCAGCTGGACGTTGGGTTTCAAGAAGGGCCATCGCTTCTTGAAGAGTTGCACAGGACCTCAAAATTGCCAAACTAGTCTAGTGAAGTGAACACACCATCCATGAAAATTACACCCAGTTTTTGGTGCACAGAACATGCAAGATGTCACTGGTAACAAATTGAACCCCCATATTAATGATTGGACATGCAATCACTCCACCATGCACAACTAGAAAGCCTATATAGTTGCCAGATTGGGGATATTTCAGCCAAGACACCAAAGAGTTCCCTCTTGTGTATCTGGCTGCTCAGCAGCTGGCACTGGCTCCGAGGCCTTGATCTCAGCCTTCTTCGGTTCCACTGCAGCAGGAACAGCAGCTGGTACCTTAGCATTCTCTGCCGCACCATGGTCTGACTTGGGAATCTTTTTGACCGGGATGTCAGCCGGTGGCGGGGCAATGGGCTCTTTTCGTTTGCGGGTAACCTCAGTGCTCTCTTCAATTTCCTCATCAATCTCCTCCACTTCCTCTTCACCTTCTTCTCCAAACCCATCTGGGCCTATATCAGTGGGAGGCTGCTTCTCAGAGGTTTTGGTTTTCTTTCCTCTAGACCTCCCAGCAGACATGGCTTTCGCCTTTGCTTTCGATTTGACAGCTGTTTTCTTTTTTAGATTCTTCGGCTTGGAAGACATAGCCTTGACCTTGGCTTTGGCCTTGCCTTTTGCAGCCGCTGGTTTTTTTGACTTGTCCTTCTTGGCCAGAGTCGTGTCAGGCTTACCATCCTGAGGTCTATAATGGACATCAGGTATAAATATATATATATATATATACATATAGAGCCCTCTCATATATCACATATATATATATATAATATTTCAGGCAGTGACAAGATGTATTTGGCTTGAATATAAACCCCAAACAAGGCCAAGAAATCACTAAGTAAGACAAGTTGCTTCAGGGCGAGGTCCAAGAACATGGGTCATGACGCTGATCGCTTCAGTCTTGTTCAGCTTCAGGGTCTTTTGAACCACTGGTAGTTTCTCCCAACTGAGTTCAACTAGTGGAAATGGTAGATCTTGAAGCGACATGGCGCCAAGCCAGCTTTCTCACTAAGCTTTCAGGTGGCCTGTTCAAATGCTGCAGCATATGTGCCATCAAAAAATCATCCAGATCAGCTCCAAAATTGCTGCATGTAGGTTTCACGAATTTCACGGTTCGTTCACGGTCAAATGAGGTTTTTTCACGCTCATATCACGGATTTTCACGGTTCAAAGCCGCATAAGAATCATGGTTGAATTTGGCACTAGGTGGCCAAAATTAATTTTTTCTGACATCAGCTGGTAGGGCTATGAAAATTTCACAGCCACCCCAAGCTCAAGCATTGAGCTATAAATGCATAGACTATAGAGGCCTAAAGGTGCTTCAGGTCCAACCTTTTGAGAATGCTTGCCTCAATGCCATTCTTACGTGGCCGCATGGTTGGAAAAATTGAGCACATTGGCACTAAGGCCAGGGCCCACTTTCCCGGAGGATGCAGATATTTGCACCCAGCCAGATACTTGAGGACTGCTGGAACTTCGGCCTTGGTGACAGGGAGATGTCAGGGATAACGTTAAAATCAAACCCATAAAGCCACACAGTTTTCTTTGCTTCATGTATTTGAGGCCAAATGACATCATACCAAAGATCCCCCAAAGAATCCAGACCATCCACTGGTAGAGGAAGAAATGCTGATTCGAAGAGCTCCGCATCACCATATCCCATGCTAACATCCATGGGCACGGTTGGCCCTGGCAATGCCTCCTGACAGGTTTGGTTTTGCAATTATGTGTGTGTGTGCGCATCTTTGTAATATATATATATACATATATGTATATAGATGGCATAGGCACATGAAAGCTCCAAAAACTTAATTCCAACACCACACAATCCAAACTAAGTCTCCTTTGGAGGCACTCGGATGACACGAGCAATCAAGTCCGCAAAGGATGCTGTGTAAGCCCTGAGCCAGGGTATGCATTGGAAAAAAATCAGACACATGTCACAAAAGTAACTGCATCTATAATATTTGCAGCTTAGACACTGGCTTTCCTTAAGCCGAGCAGGGATTCCAACTCTTCGCAGTTTGCCATTCTTGTCATAGTACTTCTTCACCAGGGCTTGTCCAGGCAGTGATTGCAGGGCCACCCGGCTCATGTGTCCCCCAATCGAATGGATCTCTTGCAGGAGGCCCCAATCATTGGACCATAGGCGATGCCTTTTTGGTGTTTTCCCTTTGAAAGCTCCCATCCAGAAGCTTGTAGTAAAGACCTAATTCACTGTGTGCAGATGACACATTGCACAAAACAGATGCAGCATGCATATACTATGAGTCTGCATGGAGACACTGTCACAAAAACATGTATCCAAGAAACTCGGGTCATGCCAAGGAATTGTTGGAATCGTCTCGTGTTAGGCAAAGAGGATCCTTCAGGCTGTTCCACCAACCATCGGCATCCTCTGCAAGAACAGAGAATCAGTAGGAGAACCAACCGAGCTGCCAGTAGATTTCCAATTCTCACGAACTCATATCCACAGTTCCCAGCGTAGTCATTCAGCACATCGCGTCCACTGGTGTGTGAGCTCCTGATCTTTTGGGAGAATAGGACTGCATATAATCTGATGCATTGCATATGCACAGGCAATTTCATGGTAGATATGTCAAATAAAGCCAAGTCGCATCCTCGTGAAAGAGTTGCAGCAAATGCCAAACATGCAGAAAGCTCCAGGAACTGTGTTCCACACTTCGTTGACTGCCATCCTTAGATCTGTGAAGTGTTCATGTGGAAAGGCAAGAACAAAATTTCATCATCGCTCATCTCCAATCACTAAATGCAAACGAAGAAACGCAAAACCATGCGGAGAGCACAAATCCATCAAGTTGGAATATCTTAGGTCGTGGGATGATCCTCTGATTCCACAACTCCACAGGGCCAGGCTGATTTGGCCTTCTCCAGCAAAGAATTCACAGAATCCCACGTCCATGTTCCTCGGCACCTTCGAATTGAAGGATAAGAGCACCACCAGAAGCATTAACACAGCAGGGGCTTTCCATTTGAGTAGCTCCAAGACCACCATCGTTGCCCACCCAATATGTTTTTTCCAAGTTTGTGCAAAAGTGTTGAAACCAAGTGGTTTTGTTTGTCAAGATATATGCATATTATATATATACGTATATACTATGGATTGCATTATGCATTGCATAGCATCACCTACATATATATATATATATGTATAGGTCTATATATATATATATTGTAAACATCTCGCTCGATACAATTTGTGCCACTTCCCTTTGCAGGATCCACTTGAACCAGCTGTTCACAGAAGATACCAAGTTTGTGCTGGCACAGGACCAATGGACTGCATGGGCATATGGTTCTTTTCACAAGAATGAAGACTTGATGACTTGATCATTTTTTCCCCAAAGCATTCCTGAGTTGCACATAGGCCAAGTTGCCTGATTCACTACGCATTTTTGCGCAGTAATTGAATTGAGGCCGACATGTAGCTCTTGCACCATATATATGTTTGGTAGGGTATGGGAAAATTGTTGAATGACTAGCCACAAAAGAGGTTTAATCGGCCCATGGGTTGTGATCACAACCTTTTTCAATGAAACGCCTGCGCCGAAGCTCACGCACACTGACAGTAGACAAAATTTTTCTCTTTTGCGAAGATTGATTCCAAGCTTCATGTGCCTGGCTTCTCGAGACACCAGAATTCACCATGGAGTTGACAAAGTCCCCTTTTAACTGGGAGTAAATCCACGGTTCGGAATTATCTTCACCTGAATCGGCTGTTGCTTTTTCAGCCTCAGCTTTCTTGCACTTGGTGCCCTTGACATCAGGACGACGAAGTTTTTTTCTGGCCTTCGATTTGGGCTTGCACGGCTTCTCAGTTTGAAGTTCAGCTTCATCTGGATCTTGTTTACCACATGCTTTGATATTGTTCTTGTACTGGGCAGATTGCGCAAATGGTTTGGGAGCATCCCCAAGCATCTTGAGGCTTTCAAGAACTTCAGTTTGCAAGTGTATATATGTGCATATAATCTTTATTTATATATATCGATCTAAATACCATAACATATATATAAATATGAAAATTGACGAATATTATACAACACAATTGGTGAGAAATTGCAAACATGAATGTCCAAGAAACATGTGCAGGCAACTCTTGCCGTGGCAAAGGGCGTGAGTCACTCTTGGAATCATGAAGCCGTTGTGCCTTTTCAACCATTACTTTCAATTTCTCACACATTGATGCTAACTCTTTCGATCTCTCTTCAGATACATCGGGGATATCAGGTTTCTTTGTTTCTGGATCACCATTCTTGGATGTTGATGAAGCTTTTGCAAAGCCTGCAAGCATCTGTGCGGCAATTCTGTTCAGCTTTTTGTCCTTGAGGCTTTCAACTTTGGGAACGTACTCGACAGTCCCGGCGTGCGACAGCTCGGAAAGGGATTGTGTGGACATCACTGAACTGGATGAGTCATCAGCAAATTCTTGGTCATCGGGATGCTCAGCAAGGTCATTGAAATCCTTAAGATAGTGAGCAATGAATGCAATTTCAAAATCACTCATTTTACCAAGAAATTCAACATCGAGACCATGAACCACTGTCAGTACTAGATTCTGCAAAGTTGCGATGATTTCTTGGAGCCGGTTCTTGAGCTCATTGGTGGCCTTCCATTTGGCAGTCCCTGCCCTTTGTAGTAAACGTCGAAAGCGACTTACCTAGGGCCAGGCAGAGTGTGGATAAATCTATATATATATATATATATTTAAATTCATTATTATATCGCTATCTCCCAGATACATATCTAATAGTTTTGACATTGGTTGTAAGTAGAAACTATCAATAGTGGCCAGGATGCCAATCTCTGAAGAGCTTGGCCCATTCGAAGCGCCCATGATTCCACACACTCCATTTGCGCACACATCCCTTTGGGAAACAATTTGTGGACTGTGAAAAACCGAAGGATAGCTTGGCACAGAATATGTGCACTGTATCTCCCCTTGCCGCCGGAGACAACCATGATACATTCTATCACCTACAGGGTTTGGTTCACACATGCCCCCAAAACACATTCGATCGACTAATTGAAAATTATAAGCTATCAGCCCCAAAAAAACATTGGATTGAGAATGAACCAAAGGCACTCATAACACCAAGCCTCTGTGTTTGCATCCACATCCTTCAAGCTTGGACGGCTGTTCACAAACAGCTTCCCGGAGGTATTGACTAGGATTGAAAAGCCCCGGGTCTTCAGCACTGGCACTTGGCTGAACCCATCAGCATATGCTTTGATCAACTTCGCATTGAGAGGCTTCCCCATGGCAGCTCTGCAAACCCCAAAAGAAGAACAGACTTTTGGATCAAGATACATTTTGGGAAAGTGAGTTGAATGGATGTTTTGGGATGTTGCGGGTTTCACCAAAAATCATTTCATTCTGAAAAGGGGAATTTATAAATACATATCTCAGGCATATATATGGTATAAAGAAGGTTGCAAAGATTCAAATCGTTTCCCTGTGGAGATGTTGTATATATGGGATGAATTTGACTTTGGAATCAGATATCTGGGATCAAAAAATATCCAAATAAACAAAAATCAAATGCTGACATATGTTGATTTGAAATGATTTAAGCAGTTTGCTGCCAATTGAGCCTGTTGACACACCCATCACCATGCATCAACAGCCCATGGTCGATGCACTGCATGCAATTGGCAGATCAGCATGCACGGCCGAGGTGCACCTAGTTGCCAAAGCTTCGGCCTCAAGGAGCGTTGGGTCAGGGAAAGCTGAAGCCATCCGCATGGTGGTGCTCACAACTTCTGTTGATTGAAGTTCATCTAAATTCTTCATATGCATGACAGAGTGAAATTGATCAATTGAGGCCCTAGCATTGCAAATCCAGTCGGGGTATATTTTCATCGATAAGGCCACCTAGCAGGAAGCAATTCAGAGACAACTTGCACTAGGCATGTTTGGCATGCAGTGCAGATTGTACAGGTGAATTGAAAACCCAATTTCAAGTCAGCATGAGGCCTCCACAGACATACTTCAGGCACCCAGGCTGATATCAGCCATCGCATCATATGCACCTCCAGCACACATTAAACAGGATAGTGAACTTTAATTAAATCTATATATATATATGTGTGTCTGCAGTCACATCAAATTTCACAAGATTGAACTGGTGTTGAATTGCAAAATAGTTTTCTGGCACAGTGCAGATTCAAGCGCTTTTTGAAGCTCCCGTGGATCCAGCTCACAAGACTGCAGGATTCTTTGAAAATCTACGAATGGCCACTGTTTTCGGCAGGCCGAGTGGGTGGATCAGGATCCATATCACGCATTTCATCCCTCAAATTGTCCAGCAAATCGAGGGCATGGTAGAAATTGGTCTCCAAGTTTTTGGTATGCTTCGCCTCAGAATTTGGGCGCATGATCAGGGAGGATTCCACACAGCAATTCAAGATTCAGAATTCCATAGGGTATCTGTTCCATATATTGTTCACTTATCAAGTCGCAATTTGCAGTACAAGGCACAATGTTCTGCATAGTTTCCTTGTGAGCAAGAGACTCCTTCCTGCAGTGCTTAGCTCAGTCCATACTGATTTTGCAAGCTTCCTTGTAGACACGCCGGGAGATATATTCTGGATGATGACCTGATTCCAGCGTCAAGAAAATTACAATCAAATTGTAAGTGCATGCACGCCCATATATCATTTCATGGGTAAGAAAAAGCAGACATCCCTTTTTTTTTGTGCAAACATAAATTCAAATGAGGGACCCTGGTTGATCAGCTCTCGCTCTGCATCGGTGATGGGGTCGGCTTGGCTGTAGTCCAAAGCATCCAAACCTTGACTGACAAACGTTCAGATCAAAACATCGAAAGAATATACAGCACTAGACATTGACCTGATCCTATAAGATCCTGATTGTTTTGCTTATATCTGTCATTCTATAAGTATATATTGTTTACAGATATATCTTACAGATACCTAAATTGATATATTTAAAAATCATTTAATGTATTATATGTAAGATACTCAAATATGCATCACCATGTGCACTATCAAAAATCATCAGTGACCAAATCCCTTTTTATCAGATTTGCACGGTCAAATCAAAACGAAAACAAATTGATGTAGCAAGCCACCTTCTGCGTCCAGATCTGATATTTCTGCATCCACAGGATGGCGGCCCAAAAAATCTTGAAAGATGTGAAGATGGTCAGGGGGACCTGGTGGGAGCGGAGGTCGTGCTGCACTGCTGCGGGCCACAGTACCTTAGATCCAGCACTGCAACAATATACACAGTCCCCAATTGAAAAACATGGCAAATTTCAATGCAATATCAAAATCCACCCAAATAGGAAAAGATGCAGTACTAAATCACCCAAGAACCTATTGGCAAAACCTTGGGGGCTGGAGAAATATAGGGGTGCGATCGCTCCTTCACCTTGGTCATACAACAAAATTTGGTTAGTCAAAATCACACATTTATGCAAGCCACGGAATTCAAATGAGGTCAGTTTTCAAAAAATGCAATTGGATATATGCTTGCATGCATCAAGTTGCCTTCGATTCAGTTGGCGCACCCCCGTGCACCCTTCATATGGTCCTGGAATCAAATCTGTAATGATTTGCGTAACATTTGGAGATATGTGCAGTCAAATACCCTATTATGAGAATCCAGTCCTCCGCCACCCTCTTATTGTGACTCATGGCTTTGGCAGCCTAAGCGGTCACCCAGGTCTGCTGCTGAAAGTTGGCCACGGGCGGCGCTAGCTGGTATGTGGACATGTGGGCATAATCCCCAAAGTCGATGTTTCAACTGTTTTGGTTTAACTGTAAGTACGTGGATGCCAAATCAACACATTCTGCCACAAATTTGGATGCCCTTTGATAATTGTGTGATAGCTCCCACCAAACAAGGATCACCAAAAAAGGTTTGCAGCAAAAAAATATATATATCAATCGATTGATCTCTGATTACATCACCATTCATGTTTTTTTGGATATGAATGTAAAATCAGATGCAGCTAAATCAAACCAGATGTCCACGGCTGAATGCTGGCCTCCACATGGGGCCATCGAGCAAAGGATCCGAAGAGTCCAAAGAACCACATGTGCATACACTGTTGCTTGGGAGTTTGAACTTTCAATAAGCTTTTAAAAAGGGTTTGCAAAAACAATGTTTTATCCCAAATCAGATTGGATGAACTCATAAAGTTGAGTGGTTGGCTTGGAATGTCACACCTTTGCTTCTCCACATAGCGTGGGCCAAATTGAGCCACGACCAATCCTGAAAAAATTGCGAGGATCAAGCGACAACCTTGGGATCTGCACAAAACGGTTGGTTCCATCAGAACCCAAATTCATTTACCAGAAGAAATGCCTTTGCAGGCATTGGGTTTTTCTTTGGGGACGATGTTAGACCACGGAATCCCGTTGTTGGTGGGATGTTTGGAAATGTGAACAACCCAAAATGATAAATTTTGGTCTGTTCCCTATTTGGTGACTTTTGGGGCCAAGGTGATCGATTGTGTTGCATCCCCTTTCCGCTTTTTGTTGACCACCACAACTGCTAACATACAGCCACTATGCAGTGTGTTCAATATATTAAACATTTACATATAAATATACATACACGCACATAGAAATATATTTACATATATATATATATGTACAGTACCTGTACACAGGTACTGTACAAGAAGCCAGGCTAGCATGCCAGCTTGTCAAAAAGAGGGGCAAACTTTGCAAGCACATCATGCAAGCATGCCAGCTTGTCAAAAAGACAGGCAAACTTTGCAAGCACTGCAAGGCAAGTCCAAAAAGTTACACAGCCGAAGCAATCGAATGACACATTGCTATTTTCACGTTTTTTCTCGCTCAAATGGTGGGGCATGACCCTTTCTAGTACAAATGCTCAAACGACCCACGTACCAGATCATCTGGTACAAACCAATCTCCAGGTTCTCCACCGTGCCGCTTGCGCTCTGCAGATGCAATTGCAGCAGGAGAGGTGAACGAACATCAGCGAGGTTCGGGGTCACGAACAAATGAGCAGAGCCANCTGCAGATGCAATTGCAGCAGGAGAGGTGAACGAACATCAGCGAGGTTCGGGGTCACGAACAAATGAGCAGAGCCATAATGCCATCCAGCTGCATGACCACGTAATCTGATCTGGCTTCGGTGACCTTCCAGTCCAACAATACTCGACGTCGCTTGTAACACTCCTCCCAGCGCACGCTTCAGAGATACATCGATGTTGGGATCTCGAAGTAAATCTCGGACGTCAGCGTTCTCGCCGTGCAATGCCATCGCCTTCAAGAGCTGCTCTGTGCTCACTTCAGAAATCACCCGACAATGCTTGCCAAACCCTCGTTGCATCACGTGAGCCTGTGTTGCTCGCATCAAGTGCAATCGTCGATGCACATCATACATCACAGGCAAAAGCGTTTCCTTAGCTGCTGAACACAACCACCTATGAGGTGGCATCGCCAAGGCAGATCTAGTTGCAATACAACTTCTGCATCTGACCTGCATGCAAAAAATCATTTGAAAACCCGCATGCCCACTTGAATGTGACATAACACACCATGCGATGGAAGAGTATTGCTCAACTTCTGCACGTCCCACGTAAATGTTACACAACACAACATCTGATGAAACAGCATTGCTCAGACACATCCGGTTGCAATCCTATTAATCCGCAATGCAATATAAATCGACCTCTACACATCTCCTTAAACCAACCCCCAAAAAAACAATTCTAAAATATTGTCAAGATACCAGTAGTACCGCACAAGGCGGTGGCGGAAGTTTCAGGAATAGCACACTATAGGAGAGGTGAGTTGTTGTGAGTCATGGATGGCAGAGCAGATCNCACTGATGGAGCAAAAGGTGGTTGGAGCGTCGGCCTATCTATCTGTCTATCTATCTGGCTGCCTAACTAACTGACTAACTGATTGACGGACTGACTAACAAACTAACAACCTAACTAACAAACTAACTAACTGACTCACTGACTAACTGACTCACTGACTAACTGACGAACTGACTAACTGACTAACTGACGAACTGACTAAGTAACTAAGTCACTAACTAACCAACTAGCTGACTAACTGACTCACTGACTAACTGACTAACTGACTAACTAACTCACTGACTCACTGACTCACTGACTAACTAACTAAGTAACTAAGTCACTAACTAACTAACTAACTAACTAACTAACTAACTGAAGAACTGACTAACTGACGCACTGACTAACTGACTAACTGACTAACTGACTATCCGACTAACTNCGACTAACTGACTAAGTGACTAACTGACTAACTGACTGATTGACTAACTGACTAAGTGACTAACTGACTAACTGACTGATTGACTAACTGACTAACTGAGTAACAAACTACCTAACTGACTAACTGACTAACTGACTAACTGGGTAGCTGACAAACTGACTGACTGACTAACTGACTAACTGACTAACTGACTAACTGACTGACAAACTGACTAACTAACTGACAAACTAACTAACTAAGTTGTTAAGTTGTTAAGTGGTTAAGTTGTTAAGTTGTTAAGTTGTTCAGTTGTTCAATGGTTAAG
>BGPT01002693.1:30033-50598 GCA_003297045.1 Symbiodinium sp. clade C Y103 | reverse complement strand
TTTTTACTTCCAAATGTGCTTCGCGCCACAGCGCCGTGCACTTTTTCCACATCTCAACTTCCAAAAGTGGTCCGAACCCGTCAGTTTTTAACACTTTTTGCTTCCAAATGTGCTTCGCGCCACAACGGCGTGCAATTTTTCATCTCTCATCTGCCGAGATGTCTCCGCACCCGCCGCTTTAGCGAGCCTGCTTCTCAACCCTCCGGAGCCACAAAACATCGGAAAAGCACACAGTGTTTCGCGACTTTCCTACCTTTTCGCGCACCTGCATCTCTTCTCTTCTGACTTTCTTCATGGCTGTGCTTTTCCATCTATCCATATTGTCGGAAGGTTTAGCCTCTAAGCTTCCTTCGATGAAGAACCAAAGCTCGGACAGGGACCAACGCGGCAATGGTGTTTCTTCTCCATGCTCCAGTTCTTCTCTCAACAACAAGTCGCGAAAAAGCTCCCCTGCGTCAACTGCAGTTTCTCGTCTCAGAAATGGCAGCCCATCGCCCCAAGGAAAAAGGTCGGGAAAGGACATTTCCCACGTTCTTGCCTCAAACATAGACAAAGGCTCATCTCGCGTCGGCACAACGAGCTTTGAAGGTCTGACCTGAAACATTGCCGCCTCAGCTTGTCTGTCACTCTCGGCAGTTCCACGAGCAACCTTCTGAATGCGACGAATCTTCCGCATGGTTTGTTGCTCCTGCAAACCTTCCCATCCAAGCAACCAGGAGGCTCCGAGGTGCAAGTCACAAGCACCTCGTAGAGCTAATTTGGCTGAAGTGCTATCTACTCCCGTGGTGCCATCTACTTGGCCCGTGGTGCTATCTACTTGACCAATGCAGTGCAGGGGCATCAACTGACAGACTTGTTTGCTCATGCTACCATGTTTTTTGCGAGGATGTAGGTGGATAGTGTCTTCTCCAGCGACACGGTCTCCACGCATTTATTGTTTTTTCTCTTGGACAGTTGTTTCACATAGTCAAGGTCAGAATGTATGTCAGATAGAATGTGACTTGGTGGGGATCACTGGAAGAAACGAAGGTTTCAAAAACCTATAGACCAGTATATTGATTGGACAGGTGCAAATATAGATGTACCTGTCCATCACTATATATATATATATATATAGATATGTGTATATATATATATATATCTATATATATGTATTTTTAGGTGCACACACACACACAAACCCCTAAATTTAAAACAAACAAACCAGTGGGAATGGATTGGGATGGGGTTGCAATCAGGTGGCCTGGCTTTCCAGAAAACAAATCAAAATTGTGGACGAACAATGAGCACTGTTGATTTTTTGGTGGAATGCCCACGCTCATTTGGGTATTGAATTTTAGCGGTTTTTGATGTTATTTCTATCCATCTCAATGTGAAATCAATTTCACTGAGCATTCGATCCTGTGCTCTTCAAAAACAACTATATCGAATCATGGTGGGGCCGTGAATTGTGTTTTTAATATGGTAGGTCTTGTAGGGGTTCACATGTGCGCAAAAACAACGGTGTGGAAAGATTGCTTCCCAACATGCAGGTTGTATAAACTCTTTTGTGGTAGTTGGGGAATGGTTTACCATGAAGTCAATGCGTGGATGTGAATCTAAATAAACTTCTGGATGTGAAGCAAAACCAAATCATAATCTCTTATGTTGACCATTTTTTCCAGACCAAAATCATATGATTCCAAACCTTGGGATGAATCTATTTCAGAATCTGGTTTCAACCGACCGTGGAAAATCCATCATGTGAGAATATGGGGTATTTTCCAAACCAAAATCATATGATTCCAAACCTTGGGATGAATCTCAGAATCTGGTTTCAACCGACCGTGGAAAATCCATCATGTGAGAATATGGGGTATTTTCCAAACCAAAACCATATGGTTCCAAATTGGGATGAATCTATTTCAGAATTTGGTTTTAACTTTAAACCGACCGTGGAAAATCCATCATATGAGAATGTGGGGTAATTAAACCAAATGTTGGTTATATATACAGTAAACCTCTGAAACCACAATTTCATGATCTCGGAATGTTGGGTACCGGGTAAAAATCCATTAAATCTCAAAAACTGCAGCATCCGGCCAGCCCGGGGCGCTTAAGGCGCCGTTTCAGCGTTGGTTTCCAGGTTTTTGGTTGCAAACAACTACACATGCCAGGCACCATGCTGGCATCAACAACTTTGTTTTGGATTTATGAACCGACTGCGGAGTGAATCCACGATTTTTTGGGGTCATTCCTGATCAGAACCAATCCATACCAAATCAAAAGAATGATTGCCAAACATGGTGAACATTCATGAAACATATTTCTTTAGCGCTCTACCAGCCATGGATATCTGCATGATTGCAGATGGAGGGCCATAAGGCCTGCAGCAGGGCATCAGGGTGTGGCACCTGAATTTCATTGGGGTTTTGAAGTCATTGATCTTCAGTCATCACCAGTTCAACAGCACTAAACAACCAAAGAGCATTATAGTTCTTTTTCGTCACATATCCCCATAACATATAATTTGATAAAACCTATCAGATATTATGATATACTTTGGGGCCACATCCACCTGCGATCATCCAGCGGTCCACTCATATGCTCACACCATTGCATCGCCGGTCCTCAAATCCAAGCCAGGCTGTATAGGGACACACGTGCACACATATACAGGGTTGGGGTGTTTGTGTGTGTGTGTGGAAATGGCCATGTCGAAGCAAGCGATCCCCTTAGCGACTTGGAAAACCTGGTGGGGGCCAGAGCTGGCTACGCAGATTGGTGAATCTTTGAAAAACAACCTTGACTTGCGCCAGCTCCCTCGAGGTGGAATTTTAGTTCCCAAGAGTGACTTCAAGTCAGATGACCTACGTGATCCACTGATTGGATCAATCGTCGAGGGTCTTGTCACATTATACCCAGCCCACAAGCAACCATCGGGATATCTATTGGGGGATTCCGTTCTAGAGTTGGACCGCCTTCTTGGCTATTGCATTTTTGGGAAACCTGATACAAACCCCATCAAAGAAAGGGTGCGTCGGGATGATGCCCTTGCTGAGGGGGGCAAACTCAAGAAATTGTTGAGTTACGTCAGGACCTCTGCTTGCAAAAGTGAAGTTGGAAGGACAGATGATGTCACATACTTGAAACAACTTGCCAACAAGAGGGTTAGACGTGTGAACCGCCCCTGGCACCCAGCTCCGCGGCGTCCAGTGTGAGCCCATCCCGATCACCCCAAAGCCCTACGGTTTCTGTTTCTTCGTGCCTAGTTCTTATTGGTCTTTTGGTATACGTGCAAGACATAACTCTTTCTTAAAGATTATTTCTATCAGATCGACAGGGTTTTTGTTTTCAGGTTTATAAGATATATCCAAAACCATGTCAGGGAAACACTACTGCATTGGTTGGCCATGGTCCCACACAGGGCCCCTCCCTGAGTCCCAGCAAAGGCAAGTGTCGGCTTCCATGGATTCCTCGCTCAGCATCATTGACCAAACCATGGTCCTGCTGGGGTTTCTCGGCTCAACAGTTTCAGGAATAAATGCGTTCATCCCCCAGCGGGTAAGCCTATACTGAAGGCAGATAATTATTTGAAACAATGTTTTTTTTCACCATCCTGGGATCTCATCAGGTTAGACCCCAACACAGCTTGCAGTCAGCTGCACTTGGAAGAAGTCGCCAAGCAGAGATTTGGGTGGGATCTTTTTGGTTCGGGCTCACCATCTTCCACCACTGCAGATTCCAAATCTAATGGTTCGAGTGGAGAAAGCCCGCCGCAGGACAGAATTCACTAATCTGATTTCAGCTCATGTTTTATTCAAACACCTGCCCATAGTTTTGTAGCTATGGCCCTCCCTCTTTCTTCGGCACCCCTTTTGTTAGTTCAAACTAGATGTATATCTCTACAAAATGGGTTCATTCCATGGGGTACATGTCCGATAACAAATCAAAATACAATATACACTGAACTCTTTCAAACTGTTCAAGAACCGTTTTGAAGAAACCAGTTTTGGGTATATGTATGTAGATAAATAAATCTATGCCAGAGATGCCCATCCAAATTTGATATCCTTACCCCTGAAGGAGCTGACCAATGATTTCAAGACCGTGCCACTTGCACCACCGCCACAGCCGCCAGTTGTTCCAGCGGTTGGTGAGAATGCGACCCTTGTGAACCCACGTGACCAGTTGAACCTGATCGAATCTTGACATTGTATCTATATCATGTTTCTATTTATTCCCAGACTTCAGGGTATTGTTTATGTATAGCAATATACGCAATCTGTCTACGATTCAATGCTTCCATGCTTATTGGCTTCTAAGCTTATTGTATGCAAAACTCTGCAAATCATCTTCAAGGAATCTCGCAAACGTACCAACACTGGGATTGATGCTCCAGCAGATGGCGCTTCTACAGCACCAGAGCCTAAGCTTCGCATATGATAAAATTTGTGTTTTTGTGCCTGGATGCCTGTACAATAACACCATGTAACACCTTGAACGGGGGAAATATCTCCACCGGTTGAAATTAACAAAATCTCTGGACTGTGCTCCAGGATGAGACAGCCAACAAGCGAGCTCGCATGGATGACGGCCAGGCTGTTGAAACTATGCTTTGCTTGGATGTCGACTTTTGTTTTGAAAAAGAATTACGTGGAAACACCCCTCTATATCTGGTCGGGGTCAGGCCATCTCTCAAAAGGACAAAACACTTCTTAAATATATTCTCCTGGGTCATGGGGGTAATCCTGCTTTACCACAACTGACCTGCCCAGGAACCATGCCCGCCAGTTGCCGTTCCTCCTGCTGAAGCAGCAGTTCCTGTTGAATCCTCGCGAGCATCGGAGTTTCTGGATGGGCCAGAGGGTTCGTTGCCGATTCCAGAAGGTAGGGCTGGATGTTTGAAAATATGTTTGCATATATAAAGTGAAATTAATAGGCACGTACTCACACATACATATGTTCATATGAACATGTTTCAATATAGGGGATCCCAAAAATAAAAAATTGGGATAGATTTGAAGGTTTATGCAGGCCATTCTTCTGAAACACCACCTGCTTTTTGCATTAATTGTTTACATCAATACACAAATACATATACACACATGTGCATGCACATACACACCTTAAAAGCAAACACACATACATAGGCACATCAGTGTACATACATACATGCATGCAAACATACATACATACATACATACATACATACATACATACATACATACATACATACATACATACATACATACATACATACATACATACACACATGCAAATATACATACATACATTCATTCGTTGATTCATACATTCAATACATTCAATACATACAAACATGCATGCATGCATGCATGCATACATGCATACATACATACATACATACATAAATGCATGCATGCATGCATACATGCATACATACATACATGCGTGCATGCATGCATGCATACATGCATAAACACATATGAACATATATGCCGTTGGAAATGTTCCAGAGGTCTCTCAATTTGTTCATTTATCGACCATTGGGAGGCTTTCCACATGATGCTTTGCCTCAATCCGCGCGAAAGGGGAAGTACAGTTTCACAGTGGCCTCACCACATACGGGAGCGAAGGTAGAAGTTTTGCTGAAAGGCAAGGCATTTCGCATTGGCAAGCAAGGCATGCTCAACGGAGCTTCAGCAAAAAGCAAGTCAATTTTCTTTGCCAACTATTAAACCATGTGTTTCTATTTGTTTTCAACAACGTGGCACCCCATTCACCCAAAAAGCCCTTCCAGAATAGGTCAACCCAGGCCACTAGCTTGGATCTAAGGTGAGGAGGTCAAGGCCAAGCCAGCCGTTGTCCAGAAGCCTTGGATGGATAACATCTCCAGCGCATGGACTCTGGCCAAAGATGAGAGTGGGTGGTATGGAAAATGATTTGGTCCTTTAAAAGGGCATCTATCTCTTTACAACATGTCCACGCATTCAATTGGGATGCTGTTTTACCAATTAGTCGAGGCTGTGGATTGAGCCACAGTAAAATCAAAGCAATATATGCACTGGTTGATAGCGACGCTTTTGAACATCTGCGCGCTGGGGTCAAAAGGTTCTTTGTGTGTCTTGTCTAATCTCATCTTGGTCTCCCAACACATTTTTGCCTGCACGAGTGGGCACAAGTTGCTTTGTCCACTTGTGTTTCCTTCGGTTTGAACAACTGCTGCTGTTGTAAGTTTGGCTTGCCTTTCCCCGGACATAGAGAAACCTAGAAGGTGGTGTGTTGCCTTGCCATGGTGCTCCACCGTTTATCGTCTTCAAAACGTTTGAAGCAAGAGATGGAAAAGACCCAGAAGAAAAAGAACCGGAGGATCAAGGAAAGCATGCAGCCAGCAAAGATGCACAACAAAGATGAGATGAAAGCGTTATCCTCGCACGTGTGCAAATCAGTGTGCAGAACCATGATGGAAGAAACGAGGCAGCAGGCCAGGTAAACCAAACAAAAAACACATGCAAACCGTATCAAACTACATTGTTTTAATCCAAGTGTGTTGACAACATGCAGCAACTGTTGTTTTCACTTGATGTGCTCCCAATTTTTGATACCCTGCAGATGAACGGAACGCTGAAAGCCCTAGCTCTCATCGGGGCACCTGCGGTGCTTCTCCAGCTAGTTTGCCTGATTTACAAGTGCAACAGCATCATGTGCATGAACATCGATATGTGTGAGTACTTTGCCGGATGTATGGCAGTATCTGGGACCCGAGTTGGGGAAGATAGTTTTTCTTTTGCAACCACGTGCAACCCTATAGTACCCAAAAAAACGCAAACATGTTGCAGTTAGTGTCATAAGTGCAATCCTGCATGAGGTGACCCGATGCTTCTCTCGAGTGGGGTTTATCTCCGTGCCATACGAGATCAAGCTGGACCAGTCCCATATGGACATACTCTCCCCATTGGGGTATCTTGGCAAAAGCTTGTAAGGTTACTTCATGTTGGGTTTGTCGGGCTTTCAGAAAATGGGGTGGGTGTTTTTGCTATTTCCCTGAAGGCTGGCAACTGCCCTCACAATTGCGCTTCGGATCAAACGGGGGGGATTCGCAATGCTGGCAACTGTTTGTTCCAGTTGGGTATTCATTAGCAGATCCCAAAGCCGTCGCTCAATTTGGCAGCCCCTTGGAGATCGCTCGGTGAAGTTCGTGGAAAACGGAAATGTTTCCTGCCCCATTTTAATCTTAACATTTTCCCTGGTTTGTACTTACATATATGTATGTGCGCACATATATATATATATATATATATTGATACTGATATATGTTTTGACGATGAGTGTTATCATATGTTTTACACAAACATACCCACATGTGGGAATGCCTGAAAGCAATGGGGGCTACATGTTTGGTGGATTAGTTTGTACATGCCCATGTGGAATCCACAAGTGTATGTACCGTAGTTGAAAAAGAACACTGATATTATCATTATCAATCTATTTATTTTTAATTGTCGATCCATCGATCAATCTATCACTGACCCATGTTCCCAGTCCTGCAAGCCATCCACTGAGGTCATGGTGGCACGAATGTGCCTGGTGCTTTGGATTCTCCTGTCGAAGGACATTGTGTGGTTGTATGAACAGCCAAGCTCATCACTGCTTTGGCACCACCCACGAATGGAAGACATGATCAAACACTTCGACATCTTTCGGTGTTTCACGTGGATGGGATCGTATGGAGCGGATTCCCCAAAAGGGACTGTGTTGTGGTCTAATAGGGCAGGGGTGAAGATGCCTACCTGAAAACAATGTTTGGTCAGCAGAGATGACCACAAAAAAGACCAATGCCCAAGGTGGTGTGTCAATCACTGGGGGGCGAGACCTAAAGGGGTCACAAGCTTATACCAATGACTTTGCCATGAGTGCTTTGTCTTTTTGGCTTTAGGAACATGAGCCGAAGACCCCTGCACTAGATGATGTGCAGCTTCCAAACATTTGGGCCCCATTATCCAAAAAGGATCGTTGGGAAGACGCAGATCTCACTGATGTGTTTCAGTACCTTTCTATCAATTAAACCAAATCAAATGGTGCCAATTTGGCTGCGATTGCCAACCCAGCTGTCCATGAATTGGGTTAGTTGATTGCACCCAGATATGTTTTCGAGAAATCCAACCAAAACCAAAGTAATTTCAGATCATTTGTGAGCTGGTGGACAAGGATGGTTGGATATCATGCCTACCGATGCAACTGCATGGAAAACAATCATTGCGCACAGCGAGGAAAAAAGGCCATGTGTCATCCAGGAAATTGTGGACCCCACCAGCCCAACTGGGTAAACACAATGGAAATGGAGTAGGTTATTTAGGGGTTCATTCCCACATGAAAGGGGTTTGTGGGATCGTGTTTTGGCTGTCTAAACCTCTGGGGTTTCGAAAATATGGGACCACACATAACCCCAAATTAAAACAAGGGGGTGATCATGAAGAGGGTTTGGACCCCCATTTTATGATCATCAATATCCTTATTTGGTATGGTAACCCGTTTTGTATGTTGACTTCATGGTAACCCTATTTATGGGAACCCCAGTTTATGGTAGCCCCATTTTTCAGAAGTAATTATATATATATATACATATATATATATACATATATATATATATATACATATATATATATATACATATATATATATATATATACATATATATATATATATATACATATACATATATATACATATACATATATATACATATATATATATATACATATATATATATACATATATATATACCCTTATATATATATATACACATATATATACCCTTATATATATATATATGTGTCATATGGCGAGGTTCTCCAAAATGATGGGTCAACAACTCAAGGATTAATTGGGAAGTAACCCCATTTTACCTCATCCTTTTATAACCCCTTAACCCCATTGTCCACAGCGTATGCGGCCCATGGTCATCTCCTCACCCCGTGCTGGGCAGGTGCATGGTCCTGCATGCGGCGGGTGAATGCATTGCTCAAAGAGCGTGGTGGTGCAGGTGCCACGCTGGAAAGGGTTCTTGGTGATGATGAGGAAATGATAAGATAGGGGATTTGATAATTGGGATATGAAATAGTAGGAGTTTCAAGAACTATAGGCAAGAGATCCCAACATCATTAAAAAAAATGGGGTATGAAGTAGTAGGAGTTTGAAGAACTATAGGCGAGATCCCAAAATCAAATAAATTGGGATATGAAATAGTAGGAATCTGAAGAACTCTAAGCAAGAAATCCCAAAATCATAAAACTGGGATATGAAGTAGTGGGAGTTTGAAGAACTAGTGGGAGGTTGAAGAACTTTTGGCAAGAAATCCCAAAATCATAAAAAACTTAAAAACCGTGATGCCGTTACTACCCCGTTATGTTGCCGTTACTACTCGTGAAATTTCACACTTCACACTTTAGCCCATCCAGGAAGTTTTTGGCTGTAGGATTGGCGTGTCAACAGTGTGTGTGTGTGTGCCATGGCTGAGCCTAGTGCGGGGTCACTGCCAAAGCCAGGGTCATTCATCACTCCACAGGCTGGGGATGGGCTTCAAAAGGAAGTTGAGAAGTTCTTTGACCAAGCTACCTTTCGTGGGGAAGACAACAGGGCTGCCACCTATGGGTCCCCCACGGCCTATGACCGATCTTACACCAGAAAACATCAAAAGGTTCTTCGACCCAGCCACTTACCGGGGGAGACCAGCAACATTTTCAGAAAAAATGGTGACCCCTGGGCAGAAGCGCCTTCCTGAACATTCGCCTGCCCCTCATCCCGCTGCCAAAGCACGTATGGGGAGAACCGAGCTTGTGGAAAAGTTCAAGATGGCTGCTGAACTGAATGGGATTGCTTGGGAAGATCTACTGGCGGCTTGATTTTGCCAAAAAAATTTTTTAGTTCCCATCCTCCTTTCTGAGCTGGTGTTTGTTTTTGCAACGATGTAAATTTGAAGGGAAGGGGTGACCACCAAAAAAAAGAAAGAGGAAATCCTATAACCTAAAATTAAATGTTTTGTATCCCTACCCATTGTTAAGCCAAGTTATTCCCACCATGCCTGACTTAAGTGGGTTGAACACCTCCTATAACTAAGGGTGACCTTTCGACCCGATCCGGAAGTGCGTCCATAGCTCCGACTTCTACACCTGGTGAGTTAGACGGTGATGAACTTGGTGATGATGAGTTAGCTCGCCTAGAGCTAGAGGTGGATGCAGAGCTTGATGGTATGATGACCCAACCAGAGCATGTGGTCCCATTCACACCGCCTTCTTTGCCCCCACAGCCACCAGTGACGACACCACCTTCTTTGCCCCCACCGCCGCCAGTGAAAACCGAGCCCGAGGTGACCGGAAACTTGGCCAAGGGGTTAGATGATGGCATCTTGCCAGGAGATCTCTATGATGCAAAAGTTGAAGAAATGATCACTGCAAGGTTTGAGAAACTTGATGACCACCAATTCCAGAAACTCCTAGAGGCAGCCCCTGTGCACCCGGACTATGACACCTACTGTCATGGGATCAGGGTTGAAAATGGGCTTGACACGGAGGATTGGGTTTTTGGGCGGGAGGAGCCTTTGCTAGACATGGTGGGGTTGCATTGCTGGGCTTTCTCGCGCCAACAATTGCGAGACCGGCTTGCTTTGGGTGACCTTACTGCAGGCAAGGGGAAGGGCAATGATGGTAGAGGGGTGGGTTCTGTTGGGGGTGGTGGGGGAGGTTCCAAGCCACCTCCATTGGTTCACCCTTCGCAACTGGAAACCCCACCACAACCTCCTCCAAAGGCAGCTGCACCTACGCCAGTTGAAAAGGCAGCAAGCCCAGCAGTTGAAAAGACAGCAAGCCCCGCAGCAAGCACAGCAATTGCAAAGGGAGCAAGCCCAGCAGTTGGAGAGGTACCAAGCCCAGCAGTTGAAAAGGCAGCAAGCCCCGCAGCAAGCACAGACCTTGCAAAGGTACCAAGCCCAGCAGTTGAAAAGGCAGCAAGCCCAGCAAATACACCAGTTGGAAAGGCAGCAGCCGAAACCACAGCAGCCTCCGAGCCAGTCACACCTGCAAAGGCACCAGGCACAGCAGCAACACTAGGTGGAGGCCTGCCAGTGAAAGCCCCAGCACTGCCATCCCCCTCAACACTTCCGCTCGAGTGGATGAAGTCGCAAAGCAAGTCGCTGAGGAAAATGGCAATGGGCCCAACTCCGTCACCCACCGTCCCGAATACATGGCCTACCTCAGGGCAGCAAGGAACCCCAGCAAGATGTGCAAATCTTTGATTCCCATGTTTCGGGGAGACCAGAAACTAGACCTTTTCCGACTCTGGTTGCAAAAAGGACGTGACTTCTCGAGGTGTGAGGTGGAGGTGAAGAGGAGGAACTTACAATCCACAAGTGCCAAAAGCAAGGATGTTGCTATGAGCGTTGCGCAACTTGAAGCTACCGGGAAGTACAGCAAGGAAGACATACAGGAGTTGGTGAAAAGAAAGAAGGCTCAAGGAGCTTACATACAGGACCCAAATTTTCCTGGCCGCGAAGACTTGTATCAATACTTGATCAACCAAGAGACCAGTGCCGAGGTGGCTCACACCAGAGAGGATTCCCAGGAAGTTTCCAGTTCAGCAGTGGTTGATGGGCAGGAAGCTTTGGCTCTGACCGAAGACGGCTGTGACTTTGCAGCCAACACTGCGCCGACCATCCGGTCTTTGATGACTGACTTGGGCGGGGCTGCAGGGGAAGCACCAACAGGGCCAACGCCCAAAGCAAAGGCGGGAACAAGGAAGGGGAAGGGCAAAGGTAAGGGTCAGAACAAAGGTAAAGAAGGAGAAACCGAAAACCAGAAACCCGATCCTGACAAGCTCCCAACGCCTTTGGCAAAAGCTACCACCTTGAAGGGAAAAGTGTTACCTGTCTTTAATTTGAGCAGTGACCAAAACCGGGGCGGGTTAATGTCAACAAGGGGGAAAGTTCATCAAAGATTAGCAGCCCCACAAGAAAAAGTATTTACATAATATATATATATATATACTTGATTTGATAGCTGTTCGGTTTGTAAGTGTGAGATACTTTTCTTGGGGCTGACATTCGGGCACCCACAAAGGAAATCGATATTAGTGGGTATCCATATATGGGTAATAAATAAATACATGAATGAATAAATAAATATAAATATATATATATATATATATATTTTTATTTATATATGTACACGTATAAAAATATATGTATCTATATCCACTAACATCCTTGAAAGAGTTTGCATCCAACCCACAAAGTTAATCCATGTATTGCCCAACTAAGGCTGAAAGAAGCTGAGGAGGCCCGAAGCCTTTGTGTGGCCATCGAAACCCTTGAATGTTCTGGGGAACTGGTCTCCGCCCTGACCCAGCATTCTTCTCTGATGACTGATCTCTATCGCCAGTTGAACAAGTTGACAACGGAGAACGTTGATGATATCACCGTGTACCAGCCCTTGTTTGATAAGGCAATGCAGTATAGTGCTTGGTATGCAAAGCGAAAGAATGTTGCCAACAGTATGAAACAGGAACATCCAAGTAGCTGAGATTGCAGGGCGCCCCTTCCAAATGTTGGGCCCAGCAAAGAAACAAGTGGTCATAGCTTGGTTTTTATCTGGGTGATACCCCCCCCCCATTCATGAAAATATTTTTTGATCATATTATATTTGTCTTTTGGGTGGCCCTTCAGTCTCGCTCTGACTTTGACCTGTGCTTTGCAGCTTAGATCGTGCAGTTGCCATAGGAGAACTAAGTAATATCAAAAAGTGTTCATTCCTGATTCATACTTCAACTTTTCGATAAGAAGGAGGATTCAGTAAGGTTTGATTCACCAGCAGTTGCGCGTTGCTGTGCACACCTATGTCCACGATGTCGGGTGGCAGTTGCCCGTGGATCTCATCCGCGCGCCGGGGAAAAAAAGGTCTTCTTTTTGTGGTCAGTTCTTGGAGCACCCAATGGGATAGTTGAACCAACAGATACCAGTCTGTGAAACTAAATTCCCCATACAAGAGTGAAGAAAACATCTCATCTAACGTCCAGCCAATGAATGGGTTTGAAACGAAATTCCCCATACAAGAGTAAAGAAAACATTTCATCTAACGTCCAGCCAATGAATGGGTTTGGGATAGACTTCCACAATCTCCCACCGGGCCAGGTGCTCCTTCCAAACGTCAGCGAGTCAATGACCCTGGAGACAGCACGCTGGCACGGGAGTTGCTGTGGGATGTGTCCAGGGGCGACACTTGGACTGAGGATGGGTACACCCTTAAAAGATCAAACCACCAAAATGGTCCACTGTCAAAATGGTGCATTGTTTTGTTTTGTTTCTTTCCCTTCATCTCAATTTTCAGGGTTTGGTGTTTGGCTCTTCTTCTCAACTCCCCACAAATACAAGAGATATATAGAGAGATAGATAGATAAATCGATTGATCGATCGATATCTCTATATATATATATATATGTATTGGGATCTTCACAAAACTTATTCATAAAACAAGGTGTATATATATATAAATATAGATTAAGTGGATGGGCCTGCAAATCTGTCCCAAGGAACTCCATATCAATGCTATGCAGCGATATGCCAATGCTGCGTATCAAGATGGCCTTGATCAACCTACGATAGCAACCTTGGCCAGCCTTGCATGTTGGGGTCGTCATGAACAAAACACCGAGCGCGATTTTCACAGGGCAATTCCCTTCCTCTACAACTGTGAGCTGCAGACCCATTCGATATCTGTGGATGTCTTTGATGCTGACAAGGGTCTGGTGGTTCCTAGGGAAGTTCCAGTTTTGCTGGCCACTGACATTCTCCATGAAATCTGGAAAAAAGACAATCTGAAATTGTGGAATGCAACTATTGGTGCAACCGCCCAAAAAACACATGAATTCTGGGATGCCTTTCGCCGGGACCCGGCCTGCGTGTGGAACCATCCAGTTTTGCAGCCATCTGGAAGCAATGAGATTTTCTCCTTTCTCTTTTCCTTGAAATTGATGGGTATCTATTCGTACTTATATAGGTATAGTGGGGGGTGATAATGCCAAGGAGAAAATCCCATTGCTTCCATCACCCGAGGTCCAACCTCGGTGCAGAGACGTTCCCGGTACCCTGCTTTATTGGACACGAGGGGCCTTCAGTTATTTTTACATACATACACATCTATATGAGCTATATGGTTTTCTCATTGGGACACACACACACATATATATATATATAAATATGTACATATAGATCTATGCATGTATGTATTAGAAAAACAGTATGCGCATATCTCATAACCATATGTAAATATTCACAAATATATCTACACCGTGGCGGAAAAACATCTTCCCATCTATATGTCTATCTACCTACCTACCTATCTGTATCTAGATCTCTATCAACATCTATATCTATCTCTATCCCTCTATCGAAACTTTATATCTATATCTTTATCTATACCCCTAGATCTAAACTGCTATATCTACATCTCTATCTCTATCTCTATCTACCTATCTATCACTACCTCCACCTATGCACTTGTCCATCTATTCATTCATAAATCTATCCATCTATCCGTCCATCCATCTGTCCATTTGTCCATCCATCTGTCCATATTTACATCCATCAATCTATCCAGCTATCCATTCATCCGTCCATCTGTCAATCTATCCATCCATCCATCCATCTGTCAGTCTATCCATCTATCCATCCATCAATCTGTTAATCTAACCATCCATCCTTTCATCCATCTGTCCACCTATCCACGTTGTCCATCAATCTGTTTGTCCATCTGCCAATCTATTTGCCTATCCATCTATCTGTCTGTCTATACATACATCCATCCGTCCACCCATCCATCTATATATGTATCTATCGATGTCTATGTGTGCAGTTTTTCTCTGGCTAGCTCTCTAGCTATATCTTGCTGTCTGCTTGCTGTTTATAAAAAACAGTTTGTGCATCAGCATCATATTGTTTTTGTATCTTATCGATCGACCAATAATCCTATATATATATTATATATATATAAACCCATTTGATATTTTGGATATCTGTTTGTAAAAGAGATTATACCCCATCCATCTCTGCATCTAGTCACCATCCGTCCCAGCTAATTTTCCCACTAGTTGGCTAGTTGGTCCACATATCTGCTTACATCGGGTTTGAATAGGGCTTTGAAGGTAAACCTATAGGGGACCACCCCGAATCTTGGGCAGGGATCCAGCACCGCGGGGCTAAGGAAAATAACCGTGGAACATTACTGTACAACTAACAATTCCGGTTGTGAATAGTGATTTGTCTTTTTTTCAATTTGGATTTCCATCCCAGGTAAAATGGTTCACAGATGGTGCTGAATTCAACACAAACCACGAGATGTTGATCTGGCTATGGAGCAGCAACCTATCAGATGAGGCGACCAGCAAACACCCATTTGCTGCACTACCACTTCGATGGTTTCCCACAAAGGAGTTGAGGGCCAAAGCCAATAGGGCAGTTGTGGAATGTATCGCGTGGGATAGCCACTCGATTTGTCACATGCTTTGGGGAACAAATGGAAATAACAAAACTTTCCAGGATACCGCAAAGACTTTTTTTGGAGGGAACCTTAAAGAACTGTTGTTCAAATGGTTTTTTCCAAACGCCCCAGGTGAGGGTTGTTAGATTTTATCAGAGACGTCCTTTCGCCTTCTCCTTCCATGAACAAATTTGTCGTTTCATTGGGTATCTCTCGCCCTTAAGATTGAGGTAAAGCTTTGTTGGAGGGACGCTTCCACGCAGTGGATCAATATGGCAACAGACTTGGAGGTATCCGAGGGCAACGGGCAAACACTGCCATTGCAGGTGGGTGGCGCGGGGGATTCGAGTCATGGACCGGAGACTGGAAAGGGAGATCCCTCTCCCACTGCTTTGTGAGACGGAACTACCAGAGCACTTGGTTGTGTGATCAGTGCAAGGCTGTGCAGCCTCACAAAAGGACTCCTGCTGAGTTGATGCACTTGATCTACAGTGATTTTCGTGTAGATGCTCCGTGGACATCAACGATCAGGGATCATGCTGCGTACTTGAATGAGACACCTGCAGCCCATCTTTCACCTTGGGTGGATGTACCTGGGTTTGACATCAACCGAGTTCGCTGGGACAGTGCCCACACTATTCTTCTGGGAACCGGGAAAGATCTTGCGGGCAGTTTCCTATGCGATTTGGTTGCTTGGTAAACAGTGTTCAATTTTTTCTTTGAACCCGATATTCAAAATATGGGCGTTCTGACGACAAAAGATATGACCCAAATACTTCTTTAAACTGGGGTGTATTTCCATGGTGTTTCATTAAGATTTTCCAGCCTTCCATTCCCTGGAGGTTGAGTTGCCTATTCTACAACGCCTGCAAACCAATGGCATGATGCCATTGGCATCCCTTCAGGGGGTCAGCCTGGAGATGCCTGCGGGGGTGCGTACTCAGGACGTTAGAGTAAACCTCATCATGAACCGGCTGGGGATGGCATTCCGCCGATGGTGCAAAGCCCAACGGATCGAAACCCCACCATCTACATGGAATCTCCACTTGATCGGGCGCGGAGACAACGATTCCAAAAATTCCTATCCTGTTTTGGATTCCAATGTGAAGGCAGCACATTGCAAGCCTATCTTGTTTTTCCTTTCCGGTTTGGCGACAGAGATATCAACTCGGTGTGGATGTACCTGGTTCCTATAAATTTTCACTGTTTTTATGTGTAAATACGTCCATATATATAGACCCCTGTTCAAAAGACCTGCCTTTTGGTGGAAACAGTTTTGGCGATTGAATTTCCAAATGAAGGGCGTAACCTATTTGAATGAACAAATGTTCAACATTTTCAAAACCCACATTACCAATTGTTTAGTGAAACCTTGTTGTCACCTAAAACAATTTCCTCCCAGGTACTTCTTGCAACCATCGGGCGCTCGCTTTGTGGGGCATGTGTGAATATCTGTGGGTCACTGACCGCCCATGTCACCGATTGGGCACAGAACTTCAGGAACGAGGGTTCAAATCTGGGACAGTTGCTTTGCAAAGCTACGCGGCATTGTGCAAACAGAATCTTGAGACCCGACGGGTGAATTACAAAATCCGGCCAAAATGGCATTCCTTTTGCCATCTGGTTTTTGGGCTGCGCTTTTCCGATGAAAATTCTCGGGGCCACAAAACCCTGGCTGAAGAAAGCATGCTGGGGTATTTAACTCGTTTGGCATCAGCATGCCATGGCCGCACTGTTGTGACCCGTTTTTTCCAACGGTTCAGTTTGTATTTAGCAATACACTGGGATAACATCGCCAAAGGTGATCCTTGATCGGGCTGGGTGTCCCGACATGCTGCTTGGCACGGATGACCGGTGGGCACACCGCGCCGAAAAATTGCATTGAAAGGCTATGTGAGGCATGGCCCTGCAGTCTTGGTTGAAACCAAACCAGGGGAATTACCAACATACCCCCCTTTAGTAAAAACATGTTTGTATATGTATATATATTTAACATAATTTACACATGTTACATAATTACATATTAGTACATGGTTTTCTTAAAGTGGGAGCATCCCCAAAACGAAAGGTGTCAATACAAAACTGATTTATAATGATTTGCGAATTCCTCCATTTTAGGAAATCCCCATTTTACCACCAACATATACCCCATCTGTTCTGTTAACAGTATATGTTGATATGATTCAACAAGATGTTCTTTATAGGTTTTTCTCCTTCGAAACTTCCGTGACCAAACTTGCCCGGGCTCTACTGGTATATTTTGAAACTACGTTGCCTCTAGCTTCGTAAAGACAGCCTTGTAACGGAGCCATGCCGCCTGCTTGTCACAGCCGTTGCCTGCGTGATCTCTTGGAACCCTTTCTCCTTGACATCTCTTTCTCTTGACATCCTTTTCTGATGATGCCACTTTCTCTTGATGCGGCTTGCAAACATGTGCCAGAAGCTCGTTTGGCATCACGCCTCGGAATGCCAAATCCACTCTCGTGACCTTTGTAACTTGCACCTCGGAGCCTCCTGGAATGGCCTGTCCGATGATTCCGCCTCCCCAAACTCATTGTTGGCACGGTTGCGGACGACCGATGCTGCATCACTACGGCGTTGACCTGCTTGTCGAACANNNAATGAACTAACTCAACCCTCACTTCTCAAAAATCAGTGTTACATCTATGATCATGACATCTCTACAATCCTCTCTAGTCATGCCATTGAACAACAAACAGCACTTTTAAACACGGCACTCAATCCACCTTGCCTGACTCCTGCTCATCTTCTGCCGCTTCTTCTGCAGCACCTTGGCTGCGCGCCTCCTCCGCCTGCCCATGCGCAATGTCTCCAGGCACCTGCTCCGTCTCATCAGCTTGCCCCTGGGAATCGGCAGGCCCTTTCTGCAACAACTCCTGTGCCAGCGCGGAATCTTCGGAGGTCTCAAGCACACAGCCCTCCAGAACATCTTCGCCATCCTCACGCAGCTCCACTGCAGCGTAAAACGGACTGGTCTTCTGTAGACACTCGACTGCCGCAGTGTATTCATCTCTCGTAGCTTTGAGCAATGCAGAGCCGCGGACTTGACCTTTCTGACCACCAACCAGCACGAAAAGAATCGAATCCTGCATGTCAACGTCCTTTGGCGGAAGCGTCGAAAGCACAGAGGATGGACGAGCTTGCGGCAGAAAGATAGTGTTGCCAATAAATCCGTGCTGCCGCTCTTCACGTTGCAGATTGGCAGGCTGCAAGACGACCACCTGCATGCAGGCACGCGTCATTGGCAGCAGCCGCCTGGTGGCCGCAGCCAAGCCGCGTAATGCAGCCGGCTGCTGCCCCATCCATAAATCATTGGCCAGGCTGTACCGCGGCAAAGTCAACATGGAAGATGTTAGCGGGCCTTTGCAATCTCTGCACACCAAACATGCATCCCTGGCATCCTCCGGCATTCGCCGCTTNGCTGTACCGCGGCAAAGTCAACATGGAAGATGTTAGCGGGCCTTTGCAATCTCTGCACACCAAACATGCATCCCTGGCATCCTCCGGCATTCGCCGCTTCCAGTGTAGCAAAGCCTACGGGTCTTTTTGCAATCCGGCTCCCTCGATTTGCTGCGACGATGTATGCACTTCAGTTGAAGGACGCACGCTACCCCACANTCCAGTGTAGCAAAGCCTACGGGTCTTTTTGCAATCCGGCTCCCTCGATTTGCTGCGACGATGTATGCACTTCAGTTGAAGGACGCACGCTACCCCACAGATGTAGCAATCGGACGCAACCAGTCTGGAGATTTCAAAACTTCTTGTCACAAGGAGTATCCAGCTGGATTCTGCAATGCTATAGCGGCCTCTGTATGTGAGCAGATCGGAAGCGATTTGAACCAGAGACGCATAGCTTCTTTTGCTGATTCTGATCCGGATAGTCTGGAGTGGATGCAGCCCATCTTCCAGATTACCAGGGNAGATCGGAAGCGATTTGAACCAGAGACGCATAGCTTCTTTTGCTGATTCTGATCCGGATAGTCTGGAGTGGATGCAGCCCATCTTCCAGATTACCAGGGATCGTAATTAGAGAGCTATGTATGCATGTGGCAGCAAGGCGAACAGCCTTTTCAGCACGCAATGAGACAATGAAAATTGGGGAATTGCTGCGTAACAATTTTTTCACTCTTTTTTGAAACAAATAATTTAATTTTGCAATTTTCTTGATGCAGAATTTGGGGAATTGCTGCGTTACAATTTGTTTATATATTTCTTTGAAACAAAGAATTTATTTTTACAAAGTGCGGTTTTTTGATTCAGAAATTGGGTGCTTGCTGCGTAACAATTTATTTTTGTTTTTTTGAACAAATCGTTGTAAGTTTAGAATGTTTTTTGATGCAGAATTTGGGGAATTGCCGCGCAACAATTTATTTTCCACTTTTTTCAACAAAAAATCTAATTCTACAAAGTTTTTTGCAGAATTTTGGGAGTTNTGATGCAGAATTTGGGGAATTGCCGCGCAACAATTTATTTTCCACTTTTTTCAACAAAAAATCTAATTCTACAAAGTTTTTTGCAGAATTTTGGGAGTTGCTGCGTAACAAATTATTTTCATTTTTTCACCTGTAATTTAGTTTTACAACTTTTTTTATGCAGAATTTGGGTTCTTGCTGCGTAGCAATTTATTTTCATTTTTTGCAAATATTTTAATTTTACAAAGTGTGATCTTTTTTGATGCAGAATTTGGGGAATTGCTGCGTCACAAGTTATTTTCAACAAATATTTTATAATGTTACAAAGTTACATTTTTTTGGATGCAGAATTTGGGGAATTGCTGCGTAACAATTTATCTTCATTTTGTTTTTAAACAATATATTGGGTCAAGCCCATGGCCTGTAACAGTCGGAAAATGGATTTCCAATGAAAACCTCTTCAAAAGGAGCACAAGGAATTTCATGCATTTTTCCCANATATATTGGGTCAAGCCCATGGCCTGTAACAGTCGGAAAATGGATTTCCAATGAAAACCTCTTCAAAAGGAGCACAAGGAATTTCATGCATTTTTCCCATTTTCTTTCGTGCAAAAATCGTGCTCTAAATCGTGCTATTTTGGTGTTCC
>BGPT01002692.1:57746-69942 GCA_003297045.1 Symbiodinium sp. clade C Y103 | reverse complement strand
CCCATCTCGAATCGAAGTCGGGCAGCTGCTCCCCTTTGGGCCCAAGGAGTCCATGGTTGTGGAGAGAAGCACAGCTACCCGGGAGGGTGAGCCCACTGACCAATCCAACACAGTTGATGGCTACTACACTGTGCGTGTGGCGGCTCTCACCAGTGCTGAAGCTTGTGGGTATCAACGCCGTGGGAGATGGGGAAAAGGCGGTGGAGGACATTGGGGAAAAGGCTATGGAAAAGCTGGATTTGAGTTGAGGGCCAAGGATGTCTCGACAAATGAAATCCAAATTTTTCCCAAAATGCGGTGCTCCAATGGGGTTTGTCGATACCACATGGTGGACTGCCACATCAAATGCCCTCAATGCCATGCGCAGCTGGAACCCGTGACCGATGCTCATGTAGCAACGGAAGTTGCCCGCCGGGAGGCGATGGCCCGTACACNTGCCATGCGCAGCTGGAACCCGTGACCGATGCTCATGTAGCAACGGAAGTTGCCCGCCGGGAGGCGATGGCCCGTACACGTGGTGTACCGTTCTCGATGGACAAAGTTGTGTTCAACAGCCCCAGACGGGCTCGGGTCGGTACANAGTTGCCCGCCGGGAGGCGATGGCCCGTACACGTGGTGTACCGTTCTCGATGGACAAAGTTGTGTTCAACAGCCCCAGACGGGCTCGGGTCGGTACACGGGCTGGTTCATCGTCCTCTGAGCCGACCAGAACAAGATCTAGCTATGGCCTCCTCAAGGACATGGCGAAGAATCATTTGCGATCCTTTCGCAAGAAGGGTTTCGCATCTCTGGTCGACCGGCTCCAGCGTGACGCCTTCTACCACTTCAATGCGGCCAACCAGAACCTCATCCCTGAAGCTCTCAACTTCATTGAGCGCCTGGCTGGCTGTGTGTCGCCCACGATAGAGAGGTCAAAGGCCCAGGTTTATGGAGAAAGACTTGATTTCGCCACGAAGCTGGTTTTTGTCCATGACCCCAACAGGGAGAAAGATGAACCATTGGATCTACACAAGGAAGTGTTCATTTGTCACAGAGGGGTTTTCCTCGACATTGGACAGTTCGCGGTCTATGTAGCCAAGTTCATCGTCCCGAAGAAGAGGCCCCTTCCTCTCGTTCATGGCTGGCTCAATCNAGTAGGCTACATCCTCTTTTTGCTTGCCGGGAGGCATGCCTGATTTGCATTTATCATGGCATTGCACCCTGATTGAACATTCCACAGTGATCTCAACATTGCATTAGATCTGCATATCCGAAAATGCATTCACTTTGCATCTCATTTTGCACAGTTTGATCTTAATTCAGATTTTGTCTTCGTACATTGATCAATTGGATGTTCAGGGCATTTTGATTTTCTCTGCATTTCCATGGCTGTACAGTTTTTCCTGCCATGATGCTATCTTGGATGAAGTGAATGGAGTGGTATTGCTCCAGTCATCTGGTAGTATCATGCCTGGCGGGAGCCACGGCCATGTTGATTGCTTCGTTCGACGTCCGGACCAAAAGTTATGCATCCGACCTTGGGAACTGCCTTGACATCCGATTTGACCGATCACTCCGATGCTTCTTTGTGATATGTGTTGCACCTTTTGCCCGACTTAGGCCATTGCATAGCAGCAGCGGACGGCAGGCTACGATTTCCCTATGCTGCCAAGCAGCCACGGGAAACGGGGGGACAAAAATGCCCCATGATTACTTACATAGGGTGTATGTCCCGTAAATAGGTAGCCAGTTGTTCATTGTATATTACCTTGCTACTACTTGGCTCAAGGAAAAAGTGTGTGTGTTTTGTGGCTGTTATTGGCTGTTTAACCTGTAAACATAGNAGCCAGTTGTTCATTGTATATTACCTTGCTACTACTTGGCTCAAGGAAAAAGTGTGTGTGTTTTGTGGCTGTTATTGGCTGTTTAACCTGTAAACATAGATTCCCAGCAGGTAACAAGGTCACTAAACAACGGATCCACTCATCCAAATGATCCCAGTTCCATCACCATACTGTGGATGGTAGCGAATTCCTGCACGAGTTGGTGGTTTATCCAAGAGCTACCAACTGGAAACTGGTGGATTTTGCAAGCCTCCACAGTGAATATTTTGACGGTTATCGCAAGGATAAACCATCTATAAAGCAAACAAAACCAAACATAATCCATGCATATACACATATTTACATTTATTTGTTTATTTATGTAAATATAATCATGAATTATAAACAATCGAAAGAAACACTCTATCTATTTATATCTATCTATTCTATTCTATTCTATTCTAATCTAATCTAATCTAATCTAATTCTATTCTATTCTATTCTAATCTAATTCTATTCTATTCTATTCTATTCTCTTCTCTTCTATTCTATCTATCTAGCTATCTAGCTATCTAGCTATCTAGCTATCTAGCTATCTATCTATCTATCTATCTATCTATCTATCTATCTATCTATCTATCTATCTATCTATCCATCTGCATATGCCATCGGAAAATCTCTATAGGCTTCCTGTGGACTTCCCCGACTCGAGGCTCAACTCCTGAATCATTTCCTGGCTTCGAGACGACAAAAACGACTGGAGCGATCGGGGACCTCGATCGGTGAAGTTCCAGTCATTTTTTAGAACCAAAAAATAGGGATTTCACCAGCCAGAACATCTAGTGATTTTGAGTGATTTTGAGTGATTTAGCCAGAAAATCGAGTGATTCAATCACTAATTATATGGAATTTTCAGATTTCAGCCGAAGATTGATATCTGATGTGGGTAAAACAATGCTATACACCACCCATAGGCTGGGGGCTCATGTTCCAATGTTCCACCCCCAAATTTTCCATTTTGATGCGTGGGATTCTAACCATCAAAATATATCAAAATATATGGGAGATTTATGGTGATTTATGACATTGCTCTACTAGATCTAGCATTCGGTGAATGTTACGGAAGACACCGAATGACTGAGGTTCCGGATGGGATGATTTGGGAGTCAACATCCCCATCAGATGTGATTCCGCGACATGTCACCACGGACACACCAGTCCAAGTGTGCTCATTGGGAACATTTGTTTATAGTTGTGTAGCAGATATAAATCAATCGTTTGTTTTTGGTTCATCAGTGCTGTGTCGTATCCCAGTTACCTCAGATCAGTGCGATGGGCGGGATGGAACGATCGTAGAACGATGAGTTTATCATAGTTTATCCATTTCAATGGCCGTCAGTATTTGAAGAAGGTAATGGTCACACCAAAAGGGACCCAGAACAGGTTTTGATTTAAGTACTGTGTTTAGGTTTGGATTGTCCTTCGCTGCATCTTTTTTGGGGTTGCTACGAATGGATCGTGGCCAATGATAGTTCAAATGTTGTGGAAAAAAGTGGAGGCGAAACCATATATCTTCTGATATCTTCTGATACATCCCATATGCTCCATGTATTGCATATTTGGAGACATGCAACCGCACAACTTGCCCAGATGTTTGTCCCTATACAATGCAGGGAGCACAAGGGATTGACATTCACAACTATTTAGTTAGGTATATCCAAACACCACATCCATGCATTTTGTTCATTGGCAAGTATTTTTTGGCACCAGTTTTTTTGTGATCAGTCTTTTTTGGGTGAGGGTCATGGAGAATAATTGAATAGCATACCCTCCGGTAAACCATGGTAAACCAACAGTTCGACATGAAAAACCATGTAGACCCCAAGGAGCCGGTACGCAGTTGCGGACCTTGGGAGGAACACTTCACACAGGGACGCAGGCGCCAGAGGGAGGTTTCCGGTTGTGTCCAGGTTTCATTTGGGTCCACGTGGTTTCGTGACTTCAGGGATTTAAGGAAATCATGATATAGCGGTATCAAAGATTCGGGATGTCGCTCAGAACCAGAAACTATCATGTGTCTTTTCAATGGTTTGGTTCAAGTAACCATGAAGGGCAAACTGTTCCTTCTGTCTTTATCTCTTTCACGAAGGCAAGCCTGTTAAAGTTAAAGGGGTTCTTCCCGAACTTTGAAACCCCTAAATCATCTGGCGTGTCATAGTTTATGACTTCTTTTCCAAATCAACATTGGGATAAACTGGGGTACCCCCAGCATCGCCAAGTTTGACTAGGGTTGACAACCTCAGGGCACCCAAATCTTGAGCAGCATCCATCACCAGGCATTGGAATCCCCAAAGAGATATAGGATGATACATTACATGAAAAAACATATGGTAAAAGCATGTTTCAATACCTTAACATATGGTAACATATGAATACATATGGTAAATGTATGTAAATGTGGATGGTAAGTGGCAAACTTTCACTGACATGTGCTTCGACTGCTGTCTTGTTCCCTCACGGACCACATGCGTACCAGGAACAAAGTGCAGACTGACGCTGTTGGGAAACCCTGGCACTAGACATGGCTTTGCCAATATTTTTCCAACATGGGGTACTGTACCATTTAAATTTGCCGGTCATATAATAATCATTTGTCCCATTGCTCTTGACACTTTGGAGGTATACTCTATGTTCAGACACGGGTTTGTTTGAACACAGTGTGCCCCCAAATGCATTGGTGAATAATCATGTTACCGTGTTTCCTTTAAGCTTGCAATTTTGGGGCAAGAACCCCATGTATCAGACAGAGCCACACATCCCATGTCTATATTGTGTAGACCTAATACTAAGACCTTGGTCCGACATATGCGACACATTGTGGCAGCAGCCGGGGGCCCGGGGGGCCATTCTTCGTTGCAGGTACTTCTTCAACAACGTTGGGGAACCTGGTCGCCCGGTTGACCGCTGGAAACCGCTGGTGGAAATCCATGGGAAACATCATACCATCCAGGAAATGTCTTCTAGACCCACTGGTTTTGGAAATTTAGCTAATGTGGGTAAAACAATAATAAACCACCTATTTGGGAATGGTATATACCACCTATCTATGGTGATTTGGGGGATGGTTTATTATTGTTTTACCCACATTATTGTAAACCTAACTTCAAGAGGTTAGTTGTGATTTTTTGTGCCGTATACTACCCAGCTGACCCAGCTAGGACTTACTGTAAGGTTAACCATGTTGCCTAAAACAGTTTGGAACGCAAATGAATGGTCGCGATGTGGATGCAAAAACTCATTTCATTCTATGGTCAAAGCCTTCTTTTTCAAAGTGACCGACGAGAAGGCAGGCCTCCACATACAGTGCACCTGTCCGAGTGTGGGAAGTTGTCCGAACACACATAAACATAAGCAAATGTAAACATCATATAAACATATACACCCAGATCGGGTAGTCGCCCCGTCCAAGGGTAAGTACCAGAGTTAGCCGCAGAAGTCTAATACGGAAAGTCGCCCCGCATTGCGTTTAGTTGGGGGATAGCATTTAAGAAGGATGCTTTTGTATGATTAGGGTTTTTTGAAAGCATCAATTCCATTGCGTTTCCCATCGCTGCGATACATTCCATGACAGCATCGATTTATTTGGAGTTTTCAATATTTGCTGCGTTCAGGTTGGGGATAGCATTCATGAAGCTTCAACTTAACAGCGCGCGTTAGTAAGACTTCGATGACAAACGTATGCGTTTCCTTTGAAGATGGCAGTTTGCCGTTGGAAAAACTTCACACTTATATATATATATATATTGCGCTTACATGCGCTTACGCAGATCCTTTTTAAACTACATGTAATTACGTGTATGTCCTATCCCTTCAAAAGAATATTGCGCGGAGGTATATTTGAATTNTACATGTAATTACGTGTATGTCCTATCCCTTCAAAAGAATATTGCGCGGAGGTATATTTGAATTTCCATGCTACTTTTGTAACCTTTTGTACAATATATTAATAATGCAATACATTTGGTAATATTAATCCACATTTTGACTTCCGAACAGGGACGCCGCAAAGAGGGGCATATCTATGGGGGGCTGTCCTCTTTTGGCGTGTTTGGGTTGTTGTTGTTGTTGTTGTTGTTGTTGTTGTTGTTGTTGTTGTTGTTGTTCTTGTTCTTGTTCTTGTTCTTGTTCTTGTTCTTGTTGTTGCCTGTTGTTGTTCACAACCTCTCTTCCCTGATGCGCTCCCAAAACATAACAAACACAATTACTACGTACACACACACATATATATATATACATACATGCAGTATTACAACATCCCGGCCAAGGACCATAGTCGATCCAGACTCCGGTTCCAGATCAAACATGTGGATCTCGTTCGCCATCTCGTTCGCATCTCCTTCAGATCTCGTTCGAGGCCGCCTTTCACTTTCCATTTTTCTCCAAATTACTGTCTTGTTTTTGTTTTCTGTCTCCATGTCCCCTTGTCCTGCCTTCTTATGCAGAGCTACTTATTGTCAGCTAGGCGTCACACCGGCCTCTATTTTCCTACGTTCCTTTCTTTGAATTCGTGACTCCAGGCTGTGTTTTACTTTAGGCGTTGTCTTCTTGATTTTCCCTGTGGATCCTGGCCGGTACAATGTGAGTCAGATTATGGGCACAGAAACNCTTGATTTTCCCTGTGGATCCTGGCCGGTACAATGTGAGTCAGATTATGGGCACAGAAACCGTGGATTCACACTGTTTCTTTTGCGACACATTCAATTCAGCAGTTCGGCCAATGATTTGTTGCGTTCACAATGCTTTTTCTATTGCGCGACTCTCTTTCCCCATATACTCATAAATCTTGCGTTCACATGGTGTTTTGACTTGAAAATGTATATTTTCAAAAAGTACTTTCCATGCGGAGATTCGATGGGGTGACTTTTTCCCGCAGTGGANAATCTTGCGTTCACATGGTGTTTTGACTTGAAAATGTATATTTTCAAAAAGTACTTTCCATGCGGAGATTCGATGGGGTGACTTTTTCCCGCAGTGGAAATATTAGGATTTGTCAAAATTGTGAATTCATTCTGTACACTTTTGTGTTGCGTTTACATTGGCCGAAACTTTTGGGGTGACTTTTCGGGATGGATGGGGTGCGGAGTTCCATGGGGCCGGGCATCCCCGGCGCAATGTTGGGGTGACTACCTGGGATCCCTGTATGATGCTTCAGATTGTTTAAGGAAGGCACCTGATGACATGTCCTTCTTCCCTTATGAACTTTGTATGGTTCAAGAGGTGCTTATTTTTGTTTAATATGGTGAACCCAATGGCAAACCATCCCCAATACCACAAAGGTTCATTCCGAAATAGGTTTGTGGTATTGGGTTTGCAACATTAGCACTGTTGCAGGACACCCAACGTACGCAGTGGCACGTCCCTGCAGAATGGTGTGACGAGGTGAGGATTGGTTTCCCCAGGTGATATGGAGGGTAAGAATGAACCATGGTGAAACATATTGGATTTCACCTTGGGATATCATGGGATCTCTCAAGCAGAATGTACAATACCACCACTAAAAGTTCGACCCTGGTAACTTGGGGATTCAAGACTAGTTTCATCAAAACAACAGCTATTCTCGGGGTCGATGTTAATTTGGGGATGTTTTGTTACAACTGCATTTATCAACCATTTGATGGAGTGGAGATACAAGCAACTCGATCCGGTTTGTGGGTGTGTTTGCAAATAGAGTCTACCCCCCATAGGCCTTATGGGAAGCTACAGAATTTAGTTTTACTCAAGCCACCATTGGATACTTGAGCGCAGGATAGAGCGAGACAGCAGAACATGAGCTATCAAGAATAGCTTGGTTGATTGCTTACCAGTGGGGATTATACTGCCTATAGGTCATTGGTAATTATGACCCATAGTAGGGAAACCTATCGACCAAGTAGTATATATATATATCTCTCTCATTTTACATCATTTTATATAATGCGTTTGTTTTTTATGGCTCGCATGGTATCCTCCTACAATTGGAGATTGAGTAACCTCTATGGACTCGTGTTGGAGGCAATTGGCACTAGCATATGCGAGTTTTTGTTTCTCCCAGGTTCGGTCAGCAACACAATGAACCCATTTTGGCTACCATGCTGAACTGCTATTTTGAGATGATATTTGCAGGTTCTGCGGATGTATCCCCTCTGTTGGCTTTTTCTTGTTTTGCAAAATGAGTTTGGTTGGCAAGGACAGCCAGTTGGGAAGTGGATGCAAGTGGTTCATAATCGTGACTATTACAAGATGGATATATATATATATATAAATATATATATATATATATATATAGTATACTGCAAAATACTGTATATACAGACATATGCCTGTATCCATCATAGTGGAAATTCCCATCCCGCAATGCAGGCCGCCAAAGAACTAGTGCAGAGGAAAAATAGTTCCGAGAAGCCTCTTTCGTGTCAGCTGGAAATGGGGACCGCAAATTTTGTTAATTATGCATGACATTGGACCCATACCCAACAAGGGGTGCTTTCAAGATTTGGGAATGGCTGATTTCTTGACCCAGTGATAGTTTGATGCTGAAATATCACATCACCACTTCTGGTATTCGTTAGTCGCCAATTTTTTGAGTGGTATCCAGATGGGTAGGGTTGAACAAAGGCTTTAACTTTGTTCGTTTCATGCCAGTTCACCGCCTTTCTGCAGTTGTAGCCGCAGCCCTTAACAGTTATAACTGGCTTCGAATGACAACCTTATTGCAGGAGTTATATGGTCCCATCTGTAGCTGTTAAGGGCCATAAGTGTGGAGGCAATTGGAGGCACACCCGTTTTATTCGGAGTTGTTTTGTTACCCTCCTGACTGGCTTTGTATCACATCTGGATCCATGTTTGAAAAAATCTGAGAGAGAGATACCTTTGGGGCTTTGGGGACTACCTTCTGATAATCAAGCATGGCGATTTCTGGGAAATCCCGTAAGAAGTGGACGTTTAAATGGGAACATCATCTACATATGCAGGATTCTCCATTACCATGTTTGCTTACTGAAGGGTGCTCAAAATGAATAGGAACTAAAGACTTGGTTCTTTGGTCCATCTTCATGTGGGCGATCGTAGGGACACTGATGATCCCAATTCAAATCACTAACCTGCATCAAACATCAGAAAAAAGGGAGGCCAATTGATGAAATGATTCCATACTGATAAGTTTGACAGCGATATACTTATAGACCTAGGGCAAATTAGAACATAATATATACTGTTATGTTGGTTTACAGTCTTTGTTCATCCCAATTTACACCAATGCCCTACCAATGTTTGTGTCGCTCTGTAATCCCCCTGAACTACCCTCTGGTAGATTAACATAACTATGGAAAATCACCATTTTCAATGGGAAATTCCACTATAAATATGGCCATTTTCCATAGCTATGTTAGTTTACCAGAGGGTATCTACCAAAAACCCAAAGAACTCACTGAGTGGACCCAAGCAACTAACAAACCATGTGGGGGGACCCCACATTGCTGCGTGGTTCCTTCTTCAGAAATTCGCCCATCCAGGATTTGCACCATTCAGCTGCTAGAAACAGTTGAGTCATGTTGAGTCCCAAGATCTGTACTCAACTGACCGGCCACCAAACAATATCTAAGTTGGTTCATAACTAGGGATTGGGGTAAATAGATTGGGGGGCCCCATTCTTTGCATGGCCATAGCTAAAGGTGACCAATCTATGGAAGAACCCACCAGGAGAACACGTAAGAATCCATGTTGACCTCTCCATTCAAAGATATTTAGATCACTAATTGAGCAGTATTTCAATGAACATGTGCTATCATATTATCATATACTGCAGTCAAGAATAATCAAAAGAGTCAGCTCCGATTGCAGCCGCACCGCCAAGCTGTGGTGCAATTTCTGCCGATTTTCGCCGCGCACTTTCTGCGCGCCCTGTAGCTGAAGCATGAGCAGTAGCAGGCTTGTGCCTAAGGCATTTTTTTGGGTCCAAGACACGTGGTACACATATTATTGGTATATATATATATATATACATATATTTATTTATTTATGAACACACACACGCGCACACACACACATATATATATATATATACATACAAATAGAAACACACATATTATATATACATAAATCATAAATGTATGTATTAAATATGTATGCATATGCGCACGCACACACAAAAAATGTATACATTTGGTGTCTAACAACGAAAAACGACACAAACTCCAACACTATTGCAGCCATCGCAGGTTCCAAACCCCGTTGCTGAGTGTGACGAATGTGAAGCCACGTTTGTTGGTGATTGGCGGACAGTTTCTCGGACAGAAATCGTCCCAAGATATGGTCATTCATGAGGAATTTCATGCACTTGACCCATCAACAAAATGGTGGTTAAGGGGGAAGCGACCTATCAAGAATTCAAGAAAAGAAATTCCTATTGACAGTTTCTCACTCAGTTGGAGGCTGTGCATGTGTTTATTTCACGATGGTTTGGGCCTTGAAAAACATAATATGATTGTGGCCTTCCTAGGTTTTCGGGCACCTTCGTTTGCCGAGAGTTGAGGCACAAGTCTTTGGTCATGGGGTAGGGATATGTATAACTGCGGTATTAGGACTTTATTGGATATATATATATACACACTGATAGCGATGCAACCGGTATATCATGACAACTAATTACAATAATTAGCTATATATGGGTATATACTTACCATCATGTGGATATCATGGGGATATAGTCGGATGGGTATGTTGACAACAAACGAACCAGACCCATTCATTTGACTTAAGATCTGGGCCCCTGCTGTTCTGGATGGAGTTGCCTTATGCTGTGTTTTGAAGTTGTGTTGCTTTTCCCTAGATTTTACAGATTAAACATATTCGAATGATGTTCCACTATTTGACTATATTAGTATATTCTAGGTCTGTAAAGTATTTTTCTCAGTTTTTGGGAGGCAACAATCCATCAGATGTTTGAGGTTTTTCACTATCTCATGCTATTTCCAAAGATGTTCAAGTTCACAATTTGTTTGGCCCGGATTCGGGCCCCAAGCCGGGTTGAGCCTGAGATGCAGGCGGGACTTTGAGATTACCTTAGTAGATGCCAAGGACTGGCTCACCTGATTGCTGGTTGGTCAGATTTAAGCAGAATGTCCGCAAGGGGAATTGGAAAAATGTGAATTCAATCCCATTTGCTTAGTAGGGAATGGGGGAATGGGATGATTATTCGATAGATCATTCCCTCATTCCCTGCTAAGCACCAGTAAGTTCTTCAGCAAACTATTTTTGGGAAAGGAAATCTGATCGGAACCGCCAGGAGTTCATGGAGTTCACGCCTGGCATCCTGAGAGCCTTCGTGTGTCTTGGAGTGGCAATTTCTGGGAAATGCCTGAAGGATCCTGAAGGAAAGGTAGGTCCATAGGACAATCGATGGAAATATATGGAAAATTCCCGCACAAAATGAAGGCTTTAAACTTTAATGGGAAAGTCATAGGCACATATGTGAAAATCCTCCTGTAAATGGAGGTTTTAACTTATTTTTAATTTTAATGGGAACATCAACTAACTATAAATGGAATATGTTCAATTGCCCAATTGCAATGTTTGATTGCCAGAGGACGATGGAATGAGGATGGGGGCCATGGTAAGCCTCAAAAAGATAGAACGGTAAATCAGATGAGAGCTGGGCCACCTGCCTTCAGCTTCTGTTGAACTCTTTGGAGATGGCCATGGAGAGAGACATAGAGAGTAAATTACATAGATCTCAGTAGTGCAAATAATCGCCGTTTAAGTAGTAGGAATTTACTGTTCTATCTTTTTACGGGTAAACAATTTTAGTGGGTGAAAGGTGTAAGCATAGTAAAACCGCCACCCACGGTGGGATAGGGGGTCCCGATAAATAGAGTTATATTAAGCTATATTAAGCCACTTTGTAACTGGTTCAGCGAAATATGTGTTACCCTCTGGTAATTAAACGTAGCTATTGAACATGGCCCTAGGAATAGTGGATTTTCCCATTAATAGCATGGTGATTTCCCATAGTTATGTAACAGTTTACCAGAGGGTATAGGGTTTCTCCAGTGTTTCAGGAAGAACATACTCAGGACTTCGCATCCGTCAGCGCGCCGAGGCGCCCTTCTCATTTTGACTCGTTGAGTTTTACCCTTCAGCCGGTCATGGAGAAGATGGGTGTGAAATTCGTTGCAGGCGCCGGCAGTCGGCAACGTGTGGGCAAAAATATAAAAAAGACCATGGCAAAAGCGGACAGCCATGTTTCAATGTATACATGTATACATACATACATACATACATACATACATACATACCATTACATTACATTACATTACATTACATTACATTACATTACATTACATTACATTACATTACAT
>BGPT01002692.1:649-57733 GCA_003297045.1 Symbiodinium sp. clade C Y103 | reverse complement strand
CATACATACATACATACATACATACATACATACATACATACATACATACATACATACATACATACATACATACATACATACATACATACATATATATAAATATAAAAAAATATATATATATATAGAGATATGTATATATATAAATATGTATATATTGTTGTTCAAAAAATTGATGAATCGAGGTTATTTATGCTACCTTGGTCATTTGCTCACCTTCCCATGTGTATTTATTTGTGAGATACCAATGGCATGATCCATAGCCGCTATTCTTTGTGCAGCCTATTGGCCTGTAGCCATGTCACACATCTTTCTGTTCATGAAAATGCTGTACCGGATATAAGGCCATATTTGCATGGGTATCCCGTGCATATGAGTGGTTAAATGGATAGTAGTATTGGCGCGTACTCCGGTTCGTTGAAACCATCACAATTAGGCCGGTAAAACGAGGTAGGAGCACCCCGAGATCGCGGTAGGCATCGCATGAAAACCAATTTAGCTATTAACAACAAGTGCGGCGTTGAAAAACGAGGTCAGACCCCAAAAAACGCTACTGGACTGGAGAACGAGGTAGGAACACCCCGTCAATTGCGTTATCTACCAAATATCTTCCGCGGCTTATATAGCCTTACACAGTCCTCGAATGTCCTTGAGCAGGTTCGGTACCTTTGAATTAGTTTCTTTGGAAGTTATCATAGACAATGTTGGTGCGCTATTTGATCATGTCGTGTTTGTCCTCTAAGTCAACCCGTCAACGATATGTAATAATGTAATGTTTCCAATTGCCATTTGGGGGATTCAATCCCCCATTTTCAGACATACACATTCCTCATGAAGGGCTGATTGGTCCACCACACATGTCAAGCAGGAGAAGTGAAGAAGCTAAGCTTTGACACTCGGCTCATGGGGGGGCAAAAGAATGAGACCCTCAGTTTGAGTTATTCCCAAGTTATCTCCGTGTGTTGGCTTCTTGTCCATTGGTACCCCCATTGGTGGATGACTTCCCCTGGAATGTTATTTGCAGAGCCATTACTGGCAGTGAAATTCTCATGTTTATGTGTGTGTGTGTCATATATGTTGCTTTCGCTCGATTTTTGCCGGTGATACTTGCCAATCTTCCTCTCCTTAGCGGCCCGGCACATTTTGGACCCGACCATCAGGAGGATGGTGAGGTGCTAGCTGCCGTGAAAGTTTTAGATCCTGGTCCCTTGGACAAAAACTGGGTGGGTGACCCATCGTGAACCACGATCAACATATGGGAAACCATCAAGGATGGCGCTGGCTTTGGGTTTTGGTGCTGATTATCCAAAAAAAACACAATTTTCACAAATCAGGTCTAATGTCTTCTTTGACCTTCCCATTTTTTGGAACCCCGTTTGCACCACCCTTGCTGCTCACCTTTGCCGACGTATGCCTATTCGTCCTACCTTTTTTGGGTGACTGCGAAGTTAGGGTTGTATCAACTATGGCCAAGTGACCTCACACAATAGGGTGCACAACCATGAAAACAAAGGACTTGAAACAGTTAAGACCGCGGAGCGATGCTTCGGTGAGGTCGTCGTTGATGGGTTAACCCGTAAATTTGATTCGTGTCGCTGAAGTCGCTGCGAATCTCTTGCAGAACATCACTCGTGACCAATGGATACAAATGGCTTTTAAATGTATTGTCGATTATCACAGGAAATCATGGCGGATGTTGTTCACCGATTTTGATTTGCAATTTCATCACTTTGGTCACGGGATTTTCTTGCAATCTTTGTGCCTGCATTTGATACCAGATGTTCCATGTGTATGGAACATTCATTGGCATGTACCCCAGCAATTACCAACTATGTATAATACATGTAACTGTAACTGCATGTAAATAAACGACATGTAAATACATGGAAATACATCATACATGGAACATCAGGAATCAACATTACAATGAAAATATTACCAACAAAATCCCAAAGATAGATGATGACCCGTTTTCTTGACAGATTGCTATTTGGATGATCCCAAATTTGGAAAATGTGACTTGTAAGGTCCTCCCATTGCAATTGCGCCCTTTCTTCCTGAATTGTATTGACTTTATCACAACCTGTGGCTAGCGGCTAGTGAGGGGAATCACGCGCAACAAAAATGCTTATTACTTCCGGTTTGGGAATTATGGCTTGTATTATTTACGGTAATTGTCCTCAAAAAATGTTCGACTTGTTTATTTTCATCATGAATTAGGGTTGGTCAAATCCCTTTTTTTGTTGGCTAATTTCACCATTTGTTCTACGCGATATGCCACGATTTCCATAGACTTCCCATTTGCCTCAAGGTAATGGCACAGAAGTTGATTCGGAGGGCATGACGCTGCTGAAGCTCGATCACATTTGGAGGATCGAGCACGTTGATAGCAGCTCCCCTCCAAAAAAGAGATTCAGAACATGCAGCTAAATGATGCCATGAAAAGCTTGAATGATATTAGCACCATGGTACACAATGATTTGGGTAAGGTGTTATACTGTTTTATATTATTTTACATTGTTTTTAAGTTGGCTGGTTTGGGAGTTGCGGCAGTAGCTGGCGGTGCTCAGAACATCTGAGAAAAAACATCTTTTCTTTCCCCGTAACATTAAACTATGTTAAATGGGGGGTGTTTGATAGGGGGGAAAGGGATTCTCTCTCTATATATATATATAGATAATATCAGATTCTGGTTGGTCAGTTCGATCCCATTCAAGCCCATTGAAAACCTATTTCTTGATGGTTTAATCCCATCAGATCCCACTGAATCACCATGTGTTAGTTAAATCCCATGTTTCGATTGAATTAGTCCATCTACCATCCAGAGAAGCCACAGAGTCGGAGCCAAGCCTTCAATGCTTCCGCTCCGAGGAAATTCGAGTACTGCGTGATTTGCTCCGGTTGTACCTTTGACAGGCATAACAACTACCGTTCGGCAATCAAACATGGCAAGCTTGGAAATCCTTGGACTATATACAAATAAAATGGAGGTTTTGATTTTGATGGGGAAAAAAATCGAATTCGGTGGGGGTAGTCCAGTGCCATGTTTGATTACCAGAGGGTAGTTACTGAGAGAAATTCAATCCTTTTTCCAAGTATGGGATGTAGTGGATAGTTGTCTCCCAGAAAAAAGTCAATAAACATCAAAGAGATCCACATGAAATCAAGATCTAGTTGATGAAGGTCAGACGCCGGATATGCCAAACAACATTTGGATCCACTGAAAGCTGGCAGTTGGGGCCCATACTTCAGATCATCCATGTAGAATTAATTAGTACAGGTACATTTACCATCATCTATCATTATGTTTTTTTAAGTGTATTTTGTATTTAAACTAGACATTGATTTGCCCCACAAAGCATTGAACTGGAGGTGAAATAGATTAGAATGAGTATGTAAACAAATGTAGATATTGCAAACATAATAACATAAACCTATGTCAATATACCATGAAACCAATCGATGGTACAGGTGTTCAACAGATGACCCTTAGGACTTGAATCATATTCGGGGGATGGGATAACGTCACCAACAAGATCCAGTGTCCTTTGGGTCCTTTGGATCGTACACCCCACCCAAACGCATTTGAAAACACACTTCCACTTCATGGTTGCATTTTGCGATCCGCAATGCCACATTGTACAGGGCCCAAGGTGCATGGCAATGACTTCAATTGACTTCTCATCACATGGCTGCCCTATATGCAATCAAACTTACTTCTCATTGATCCGTGTGAAAGTCACAACCTTTGACCCAAAGGAATAGCTTTCCCAAGCAAAACCATCAAGTTGTTGGACCCGTAACATCCCCGCAGCCAGAAGAGATGATGCACATGGAACTGTGGGCATAGTAGGCACATATTGTTTGTCTTTCGCAAAATGAATGGAGCACATCTTCAAGGGGGGCCCTTGTCATCCCTGCGACTCACATGTTTTCTTTCCGCACGAAAAAACCTGAAACAAGCCACTTGGAACGGATTTGGTTGTCGCTGATGGACGTACCAAAAAGCGCTGGGTACCAGCCACCCACCATGGCGGTTGGACCGGATGGGCCTCCTCCAGCGCCAGCGGGCGAGATGCGCAGCGATGCTGAAGGGAAGGGCGCTCAGAGTGCCGATGCCTGGGGTGTGGTATGGGCCAAAATTTTGGGAATCCACGGTTTCTGCCCCAAAAAGGTGAAGTCTAAAGCTGACCAAAAGCCCCGACCTCAAATTTTGACCCATACACTTAAATCTTTGTGTAATGTGTGTTGCCCTGGAAGAGAGAAATTTATCATTCATCACAAAAATGAGTCCCCACAATTTGTACAAGTATAAAAAAGTCGTCAAGTCAACCTTTAGACTTTTTTAGCAGGGAATTGGGGACAAAAAAATCAAGGTCCATTAGTGCGCGCCTTGTTGCACGTGAAATGGGCATCGTTGCTGCAGAAAGCTGGGAAGTACGACCGGGCGGAGGAGCGCAGCCAGAAGCTGGTGCCTCTGGTAATCAAACGTGGCGTGCTGGAAAATTCACCATTCAGTTTGATGATTTTCCCAGTATATAAAGCACAACAAAACATTATTATTTTTTGGTGATTTATATATACCACCTCTAGATTTATATATCAACAGTAATCATCTTTCATCCACCTTCATCCACCACTCCTTACAAGGGTTAATCTTCAATCCAATTGAGTGGTTCATGTTTAAATGTTTTCCCACGTTTTCTTGATTTTTCCACTTTAATCTACCATTAATCAATCAAAATCAATCTAAATCCAAGATTTTCCCATATGTTCCCATATGTTTCATAGATTTTCATGGCTAAAATGACCACTTCCCCGGCTCCCCCATAGGTCCCCCCACCAGGAGCACTTCGGCCACTCCCTGGCGCTGCTGCCCTCGGCCCGCGCGCACTTCGGGCGTGGCACCTGCCTGGCGGCGCTGCGACGGCGCAGCGAGGCGCAGGAGGAGCTGCAGAAGGCGGTGGCGATGTGTCCCAAGATGACTGGGGCCATCATCAACCTGGCAGGCTCCGGGATGGGATGGGATGGGAGTATCCCATTGAGAGCGGTGTATTGCTTAATTTGTAGATGATTAGATGATATTTCTATATTCAATTAGACGATTTTAATTATTGATGATTTATATCTTATGAGATAATGATAGAGGGGATGGGAGTATCCCATTGATAGATGTTGATGATATGTCTAAGATGGATTTATAGCTGATTTATATCTAAGAAGCTCCATTTCTAAGGTGGATGGGGAATGATCTTCAAGTTCCATGGCTATTTGATGATGATGATATTTTTGTTGTTGTTCTTGTGGCTATTATGGAAGGTTGATGATTTAGCAACAACACCTGGCAGGGAGGAGGATGGATGGGAGGGGATGTAGGATGATTGTGGAAGACGATGGGGGCCTGGGATGTGGGGAGTAGGGGAGGATTGGGGTGTCAGGTTTTTGTGAAGTTGATTAAAGGTGGAACAACACCTGGCGTGACTTGGATTGTGATTACAGGTTGCGATGTGTAAGGAAGTCTTTAGGCTTTGGTTGGTGAACTTTGGGTTGGGGTGGCCCAAAGCATAGATGTTCGTAAATTTGAAGGATTGAAATCTGGCACGCTGAGGAAGGATTTTGTTGGTTTCAATCTTTCTTTGTGATGGATTTTTGGGTAAAAATACTTGAAATCTCACAGGTCTTTGGTGTTTTCTGGTGTTGATATCCTCAATGTTGATGTGTATTGATGTGTGCCATACCTTTTTGGTGGCCTGCATTGATTGCAAAAAAAAGATTATAACACCTGGACCTAACCAGCCCCAAGGACAATTGCAGCCGCGTGGTTCTGTCCAACTTTTCCAACTAGTTCTTAAAAAAAAGCCCGGGGTAAGATTAGTTTCAAACAATATCACATTTATTTTATCTCTAAATCCGCTTAGATTCCCAATGTTGGCTGGTGAAATCCCTAATTGATCCTAATTGTGCTTCTTGAAACCCATTGAACCCCCACAAAACACTTCCTAAGTTCTAACTGATCTATATATCTACTAACTTATTCTAACTTGCAGAACTTACAACTACTAGACATTTATATTGGTTTTCCCCACAACCACCGTATCCATGACACGTTGCGTAGCTCCCGCTACCCGCCAGGCGTTCAGTTGGGCCTTGGTCGTTTCGATGAGGCGGAGCGCAACTGTCGCGAGGCCTTGCGCTTGGAACCGGAGAGCCGGGAGGCGGTGATGACGCCTGGCGGGACGTAGAAAACCGACCAAGGGATGCGGAAAATCCATGGTCAGTTTCTGCGATTTCTCAGATGGTTTACCGTATTAGCTGAATTGTCACTCCCAAAAAGATAGACAATTCTACTGAAGGAAAATTGTAGCAAAGATTATTTTCCATGGCAAAGTCTTAAATTACCCTCCGGGAATCAAGCATAGCAATGGAACACCTCCCATTTATAGCAAATGTCGGTATTTATAGCAAATGTTCCCATCAAAACCTCCATTGATAGAAATTTACCCTATATTTTCCCGTAAATTTCACATGATTTTCCAATTTTTTAGTGGATTTTCCATATGGATTATCCATTGCCAAAGCGGTTCCCCCGGTGCCAAAAAGCCCAGGAACCTGGCGAACGCCCTGCGCAACTTGCGGCGTCGCACGGAGGCCGTGGACCTCGTGTGGCGTCACATCGGCGAGGTCGTGGAAACCATCGATGTGGCGAAGGTGGCGGAGGAGTGGGAGGTGAAGGTGGAGAAGCTGGTGATTGCACCTTGGTTTTATGGAGATGAAATGTGGAATTTATAATTTATGGGGATGATATATGGGATTTGATGGGATCATGTATAGGACATGAATGGAATATTGCAGTATACCCTGCTGTATTTACTTGGTTTGACTTTCTGTGAAATATGCAGCCCTCAAAGAGACAGAACAAGTGAATTTTTAGTCTTTTAATGGAGATTTACTTTTGCTATTATTTTTCGATGACTATGGCCATGCTTAGCTTGTCGAATGGGGTCTTGTTTATCCAATAACATCCTATAACCAGTCCAACTGGGTCTTGTTTGTCCAGGGTTAACTACTCCGATGGGTTTTCAACATGGGTTTGAACATGTTTGAACGGCTAGGGGAAACTGGGAAGCTATAGGCATGCCTGAAATGGGGCCATCGCTACAACGCGGACTATGTGAATCGTCTCTGCGCCTCCGTACGTCGTCATTTGCCGTCCGCGCAGCTCGCTGAAGCCAAGTTCGTGTGCTTCACCGAGGACCCCAAAGGCATCGATGAGTTCATAGAGACCAGGAGACCGTTGCTGAGCCATGTTTTCTGTTTCCAGATTTGATCCATCCTGAGAATTCTTGAACAACTTGACCTCAAACCCCATTTTAAGATATTTTAAGTATTTTAACTTCTACTATCTTCCACTTCTAATCGTTATTCTCCTCCACTTTGTCGCTGGGATTTCCCTAAAGGGATGGGGAGAGTTTTCTTCTGCCCCGAAGAAATCCTGGGATGAGGACCTTACCGGACGGCTTTCACTTGTGGTGGGGGAAAGCCGTCCTCTTCAGCGCTGAGGTGACTCTGGATGCATATGGTAATGTAATATAACACACAAGTACGTGGATGTAATGCGCGTCCAAAAAGACACAAGACACAGCAAAAAACGGGGATCTGAGATTAACTATCATACTATATAGTAGTAGTATAGTACTGTATAGTTTGTTACTTCATCTTTGAGTGAGATCGAATGAGATCTTCCATCACTTGTTACTTCGCCATTCATGATATCTTCCAGGCTGGTTTGGATGGTCATCGCGTTCTCTTCTTGGACTTGGATCAAGTGATCGTCGGCACTTTGGAGCCGCTGCTGGCGTACCAGGGGCCCTTTGCGGTGCTGCACACGGTGCCGTTGCGGGCGGAAATGATGGGTCGGATGAAGCCAAGTTGTGGGGACCCTGGCAAAATGGTTATAGTTATAGGGATTGAAGCCTGAAGATAGGGATTGAACCATCAAATATATGGATTTCAGCAGGATGCACCCAGCAAGATGTGGGATTTACCTGGAGAAATGTTGGATCTAACCAGCAAAAATACTGACTCAACATGATTGAAGCACTGAATCCTGAAAATAGGTATGTTCAAAATTGGAGGATTCACGCCAAACGTGGTGACACATTGGGATTCAGCATGATTTAACAATCCACCGGTGTTTCTGATGTGCTCCTGACATTTTTCAAAGCGGGAGGTGGTACATATTGGTATGTGTCAACCAATTGGGCCAACAGTGGCGTGGTGTTCCATGGTTTGCAACCACCGGGGTGCTGTATAGTGATGCCATTTTTTTTCCAGAGGGCTGCTGAAAGTTCAAAACGACTGGGATCCAAGTGAAAACGATATGTTGATCATAGATGATCATAGGTGTTACTCTTTAAAAAATGTTTGATGGATGTTGATGGTGAAATCACCACCTGTTCAGAATTAGAAGAAATTCAACTAGACTTTCACTTTCAATTTTCAAAGGTATTCTCACCATTTGTGATGGTTCAATCACATTTTTTGCGGCTTAAACTTTATGAATGACTCCGAGATCATTGATTGTTCACCATGCTTGATGGTCAACATCGACGTTTTCACTCATAGTTTTCAAGAAACCACCATTCTTGTTGGACCATTTCATCTGGATCCAGGATGATCCATTTTCTTCAGTTTGTCGATTTTGGACAAGCTGGCTCAAACTTATAGCATATTCAGATACCCTCTGGCAATCAAACGTGGCTAGCTGCATAATCCAAAATTGAGTTCAATGATTTCCCAGCTATTGACCTCTATATAGTTTGGGGATTTTCCCATTCAAACCCGCATTTTTAGCTTATTTACCCATTAAAACCTCTATTTCTAGATGATCCTCCCATTCATTTATAGCCTATTTTTCCCTTGAAACTTCTATTTCTCGAGGATTTTCCCAGCTGTAAACCTCATGGACCCAACTAACCCCCATGGTCCACAGGATGACATCGCCTGTGAGTTGGCACCTGGTGGCTACAACTCTTCCGTCATCTCCTGGCGGGGCGGCGCCGAGTTCCGGCCGCTCTTCGAGGCCTTGACACCTGCGGTGCTTCGAGACATGGCACCGGTGGATGCGGTGGATGCGGATGGTCCGTAGCCAGCCATCGACCCGCTGGTGAACTAACAGTTTGCGAACTGGAAAATCACCATGTTTAATCGGAACATCAACTATTTCAATGGCCATGGATTCAATGGCAAACGGTTAAATTACCAGAGGGATATAGTTTTTCTACCAAGCAGATGCCTATGTCTCAATTGGAATAGTTGTGAGATGTTATGAGTCATCTATTATGAGTCATCTATTGTCCGTTCATATTTTTCCAATCACAAAGCTAGACAAGTCAAGTATGTATCCGCTGTCTTAATTGGATGTTGCTCTTCTCTCTTTTTTGGTGGGGTTGCTACATAAGGATGAAGGGATACGATGTTTCTTTACAACATTTTTATTTGTAGTTGTTTTTTTTTTTTTTTCTGCTGATGGAGTTTGGAGGGTTTTACTATTAGCAATGGCTTGGTCTGCAAACAAGTATGATTTACTGATCAAACATGTGAATTCTACCAATGAATGTTTGAAATAGTTGGTTTCTTGAACATGGCTTTGCTTACAATAGACCCTCAATGGACCCAAAAACCATTATATAGTGTCGAAATGTAATTTTGCAATCCATTCCCATATTTATGGGTCAAATGAGCATCAAGATGATCTAAGGTGTGTATGACTGGGAATTAAGCAATGAATATATCATGAATGAATCATGGACATTGTTTTTGTTCTTGAATTGGTTTAACTCGTTTTAACATATATTGATGGGTTTTCATGGGCCTCGCTCCACCAGTAGATTGGCCATGCCTTTGGGATACCGTAGACTTGGGCTTGGGTGCAAGAATGTATTGTCGGTATGTGTGCATGGGTGAAGCTTGATGGACATATTTCACATCACACATCATCACACCCAAATTTGAAATTTCTGGAAAGGGCGCTCGAAGGTCAGGCAGATGCATTTGGACCCACAAGTAGGCTGGCTATCGACAGTCAGTATCAGGATTTTGGCCCATTTTCATATCAGCAGTGGCCAAGAAACATTTTCCGTTAGGTTGTGCCATACCTTTCAGCCCGTGTTGAGTGTTGAGTTCCATATATCGATATACAATATGTATATAATATTTTCTAATATAGTGATATATCATTTGCATTCATTTGCTATCCAACCGTGACAAATTGCACAAGATTCCCGTTTTCTTCCTTTTGAATGCGCCAGTCATGCTTTGCTTATGAAATCCTCAGATCCTATGATTTCATATATGTTTCTTTAGTTTATTCCAGTCACAACCAGGCATGCCCCAATAGATATTCAATAGATCACCTTTGCCTCCTTTCAGTTCCCCCTAGTTTTCACTTTTTTTTCCCTGAGGATATGTCCATCGTTTCGACCATTGGTTGGAGATGATGCTGGGAACCACCGCGGATCTCTGGCAGCAGCTGGCGCCGGGCGCCGTGGTGGACTACACCACGGTCTTCCGCGGCGGTCGCTGCCTGGGCTGCGACGACGACGACGGCGCCTTCGCGGCCGGGGACGAGGACGGCGGGGCGACGGCGGAGGAGGTGGCGCTGCCGGTGATGGCGGCGGTGGTGACGTTTCCAAGGAGTCCCAAACCACATGAGGTGCTGGAAAAACACCAGTGGGTCAGGGAACATTGGAGATGTTGATGGTGACTTCAAGTTGCTGAAAAAAAATATGTTGTAAAGAGGGGTGTTAGGGAAGAACTTCTGGATGGTTGAAGTGATGTTTTGGGGAACGGATGCCGCCCAACAATACTCTAAGTGTGGATGTTAAATGGTGAAGGTAGTGAAGCCTAGGAAGTCTCAGAGGTTTTCTAAGAGATGTTGAAGCCCTTGAAGCCCCCAACTGCGTAGAGAGAGTTTTAAGATGCAAACACTCAAAGCAGTGAGCATCTGGAAGTCCTGACGACGAGGAGGAAAAAAGGTGACGGGTGAAGTTGACGCTCAGCAGCCGCCCTAAGTTCTAGCTGCTAGCTGGATTTGTTTGCGTATACTTTCAGATCCCTCGCAACCGCTAGCCGCTAGCCATTGACATATGTTGGCATTTCTTATTATCGACCTCCCAGTGACCTCGCATGAAATGATTGTTTGTGGAGGGAGACGCTCCCAAGGTGGCTTGATTTGCACAGCAAATGGAATTAATTTGCACAGATGATTTCCCATATTATCCCTGGTTGCAATTCCTAATGTCAAGAGCTGCGTCCACTTTCGCAACCACCAGTCCTGAGGCAACTTTGGTCCTTTTTCCAAGCCTCTCAGCTGAAAAAGCTAGCCATATGGGGCCTACTTAGAGGATCCTCCCCACTGCCGGGAGGATATGGGAGGATATCACCAGTCCCATGTGCTAAGAGCGAAATATTGAATGGGAATAAATGGGATGATTTTTTTGAGTAGGTGGGCGACATTCCATGACTAGTTCCGAGGTAGGTTTCCCCATGGTTTGCCCATAATTTTCCACAATTATATATATATACATAGATATACCAATATATATCCCGTGTCCGTTAAAGATAGCCATAGATCATCATAGACCATATTTTGACCAGCCCATGTCCCAGTAGAACATCATTTCTGAGGAAAGGACCAAGGATTTTTCCATAGCTATTTTAGTTTACTGAAGGGTATGCCTCGCACACAGCATTTACCAAGTTAATTTCCACTTAAACCCCATTAAACTCCATTAAACCCCTTTAAATCGCCAATTAAATCCTATCAATTTTGTTCATGTCTAAACTCCATGACTTTCCCATGGCGATCACGGGGAAGCCATGCGGCAGGTGGGGTGAGTCCTTGTGGTTTCCGACCATCCATGAGGCTGCCCGGAAGGACGCGCCCCGTCCAGTTGTTGGTGCCGGGAGCTGAGCAGCGACAATGGCAATTTTTCTGAAAGAAAATAATGGTGTCATTCCATTGTGGTATAACATGGTAAAACTATTTCACTGGATTTTATATGGATTTTACTGTATATTGTTTATGTTGCGGTTAGGCAAGTTGCCATAGATGCATGCACACCGAAGTTTGTTCTCTCTCTGTAAATGCTGCAACTGACTTGGAGGAGGGAAAACCAAACCACAGTATGATATGAGTATGTTTCTTTTTGTCTCTTAGGGGCCTCCACCAAGAATGCAATCGTTCCAAATCAAGCCTGATGGCAGTAGATACTAACGATACAGCCTCACTGCAAACAAGAAAAAATAGTATCTCAATAATAGTAAATCACCAATTAACAAATGGTGGTTTACTATTGAATTACGAGTGGGTTTGCCACATTAATAACTGGTCTTTTCTGAGATTCATCAGCTGCTGAAGCGACCGCGAGCGCCTTTCCAGGAGAGCGAGTGGCCTGACATTGACGAGCGATATCTCGAAGGTGGGGGAGAAAAGCCGCTCAGTGAAAGGACAGATTGCCGAAAGAATACAGTATAATGTGGGTAAAACAATGCCATAAACCACCCATTTTGGAATGGTTTGTACCACCTATTTATTGTGATTTGGGGATGGTTTGTTATTGTTTTACCCACGCTATAATACTTTGACACTTTGTAGATAAAATGCAACATAATTGGATTGTAATAGTAGTAGTTTCAAATGATGTGTATATATCTTTATACAACCATCTGCCAACTTGTGTAGGATTTCGCAACCATCCACAGTAGTACGACTCTATTGTACAGTTCTAAGATAGTACGCCTCTTTTCAACGGCTTTGGCGAACCCTGTGCAAATTTGTGAATTGCAGATAGCAACTGACGGAGGCAAAATCGCAGCGCAAGCGAAGGCTGTCATTCTGAATGTGTTATCTGGCTATGGATGAAGTTTGCGTAGTCTTGACTGTAAAAATTGGGTTGGTTTACATACACCAGCATATCAGCATGTTTCAAGATGACTTATGACCACCCAAACAAAGTAAAGTATCATCACTATTTCAGTGGTGTGGGATTTGACTTTTAACATCATCGAACTAAATGGCCCACAATGGAACCATCAACCACCATGGGGATCCCTAAAAAATAAAAATTGACCCCCCCTCCTACGTCTTAGCGCAGAGAGTTTGCTGACCCCTACGTTTTTCACTGAAGGTAGTAGGGATCTTCTAAGTCTAATTCTAATCCTAGTCCAGGTTCGAATTCTCATTCCAATTCAAATTCTGACTCTTGTTCTATTCCATTCTATTTTTGAGTATGGGCCGGGCCAGAAGTAAGTCCATGAAGTTGGACGGGCCAGAGGATTCCATATCTTCCTGGGCGAAAGGCACATCGTTTCATAGGACACATCAGGTTGCATCCCAACACTACTAATTACCATTGTTTTGCAGAAAAACTTGGTAGGGTATCCCAGTTTTAAGCAGTCATGTCTTGATGTCTTGATACAATTTGATATCCCAATGTCAGTCCAATGAAACTTATTCATATCCCCATTTTCAATGATATTCCCGCATGGGTCTCCACTTCATGTTTGTCTTGCCGGAGGCCGAAGACGACATATCCTGGAGGCAGGTTGAAGGTTTGGAATCACTGCTGTCTGGGAGTAATGACCAGTAAACATCATTAGTTGCATTAGTTAGTTTTTATCACAAACAATGATCATGTTGCGTAACAGATTGTCGTATCATGAATCACATGTCTGTTTTCTCAAATTGAAGCCAGAAGATCAATTCATTTGAATAAATTAATGCGAACCTCACGTCGCAACGTCACTGGTCTGATGCTTAGAAGGGGTTTATATAACTATTCCAAAATGGCCTCAAGGATTATATGCTAACCCCCACAAAGACAGTTACCTCTGGTTATTTAACATAGCCATGGAATAGCTGGCTAATTTGGGATGATTTTCCCAGCTAGAAAGCTCCTTTTATAAGAGATGTTCCATGGCTATGTTAAATAACCAGAGGGTATATATTAATGTTAACTAAAATAACTATGGAAAATCACAATTTTTTATGGGAACATCCACTATAAATCACCATTTTCAAGTCAGTTCTTTATCATTATTTTAGTAGGAATTGACCAGCATCCTCCTTGCAGGAACACGAGAAACTGGCGGCACTGAATGCCAGGCGAAAGGGGATGGCATCCATGCGATATCACTAGTGGCGCCATGAAACATGGTGAGTATAAACTGGGAAATATATTTACAAATCGTATATCAATGGCATTTATTCTATGTTTATTAGCAAGTTCTTTGTGCTTCTGTTTAAATAACAAAATAATGAAATAAATAAATAAATTATATATTACATGTGTGCGTGTGTGTTTCAAGCTTTTGCTTGCAATGTTGCAATTTCCTCATGATGTTGAAAGTTGCTTCCTGTAGCACAAGCATCAACAGCTGATAGAGTTTTTGAATCGTATGACATAGTATGCCCAAAAATAGGCACATTAAATAGAATCATTGGTTTCCTTTAGCTTTCAAAAACCAATCGTTTGGATTAAATAGTTTAGTCCGGCATGATGGATTGTAAGTATGTAGGTAACCACCATGATCTCTGAATTTGACATTTGCTAGCTGCTTGGCTGGGAAACCAACATGTTGCACCCTTTGTAGCTGGGATATTTCATGGGACAAGTCCAGCATTTACAAATATGTTTTCCTGATGCAACTTAGTTTTTTTCCCATTCCAGTCTTCTACTTGATGTTGTCCATCTATTTTGCCTACATATAGTAATATATGTCACATACATCCCTTATCCCTACTTTATCCCACCATATTCATAAACTCATGGTTTGTTGATGAAATTCCTCACCAAAGAGTTTATATAGTTGACGGACAAAAGATCTATTTGTTCTTACTATAAACCACGGTTTGTTGGTGGAGATATACAATGTGGGGCCCCCTAGATATGTAATGATAAAATATATATATATATATAAGTTTGTTTATGTCCCCATCTTACTATAGTTATAACTACCATAAACCCTAGTGAAATTGTAGTTATAAACCAACTTAGCTATCGACTGGGGGCCCCACATTGATACCCCACCATGGCCACATCTCAGGCGCGCCGCGGTGCTGGTGGTGGGCGCAGGCTTCATCGGCGTCGAATGGGTCACGGAACTGCAGACGCTCGGCGGGGAGTCCGACCTGGTTGATGCTGGGAAATCCACCAGGACAAGGTAGAAACTCCATGGGAAAATCCATGGAAACTCCATTAGAATATATTAGAATATGGCAAACTACAGCGGCAAAGCCATGGTGGAAGAATTTGAAAGCACCAGATGCTCAATCGTACAGATTTTGGTCGAGTTTTGGTGAAACCGATGGGGATTGATCCCTCCTGGCCGTCCGTCCGTTTTCCGCATGGTCATGATGGTTGGTTCATATGGCGACTATCTCATAGCTTCAAAAACAAGCTGTAGGATTTATGGTATATTTTGCCGAATTTTATCGACTTTCCCAAGTAAACCATCTATATATATCTATATGGAAATGAGGTCATGTGTACCCTGTGTTTGAGCCATAGTTGCCTTGGCGTTCACTTGGAAACCTTGCATCCTTTGGACCCTGAACGCCCAGGCACTTTTTCCCTCAGCTTCAGCTGACGATCGTCGCTTGGGATGGCTGTTTCAGCAGGACATCTTTGATCTTTGGAGTATCAACTGCAGTACACTGTAGTGTATCTATGATCCACTTGTAACTGATATGTTTGAACGATGAGGCTTTAACATAGTCTGCGATGTTGATTTTGTCTGGCTTAGTCCACATACTTGTGGGATCTTCTGTGATCTTGGAGTCCATGTAGACACTGCCTGGTAGATGTTTCTCCAGGTAGATGTTTTGCCCAGATGCTTGGGGCCACTGCCAGAGCGTGCTGCCAAGTATTGCGAGAGGTACATGAAGCCTGGCAGAATTGAAGGGTTTTGGTTGGTATGGCAGAATTGGTTTATATCATATATCAACCATATAAACCATTTTTCTTATATTGTTGGAAAACAGGTTGTTTCATTTGCTACAGAAATAGATTTTAGTGTTAGAGATGGCAAATGGTTTTTTAGAACTTGGGACTAAGAGACCGGCCAACCCGCGTATCTCTGGACTGCTGGTCTGGAGTTTTAGTTTGGTGCCATTTGTGCAGTAGTGACGGAGAGGCGAAAAGTGGAGTTGCCGTTACCATCAAGTACATTCAATTTCCCATCTCTGTCGTTGCATCATATTCATAGCAGACACGGGTGCCGAGCAGTCGGTCTTGGAAACAGGAGTTCAAACAAATCTCCATTTGGATAAACAGAACGACCTGACCGCGACATCACTGCAATGATGGTTTGAAACGGTAAGTATCCCAAGATGGCCTTATCTCAGTTTAGTGTTTTTTGTTCAGGCATATCAACATATCTATAGAGGAAATTGTGCTAGATATACTTAATGAGTCAAGGCCAGTCAGATTAAGACCCCCAGTGGGTATCTGAGTCGATGGTCCGATGGTCGATGTATGCCCATGTACTGTATCAATATGTTCCAGAGCATGTGGCAGCCAAGCTCCTCTAGTTGGCACCCAAGGTTACCACGAGCTTATTTTCATGTGCCATTATACTTGGGAAGAACCATTGCAGCAATGACACCTAAAGTTCATGAATTTGGACGCGGAAGGTTTTTTTGAACATCATTCAACCCCAAACAAGCCAACATATGTGGTCGTATCGACTGGTTGGACGATTGCATGCTAACGAAATTTCATGATGTTGGGGGAGCTTTTGGCTTGAGTCCAAGGCCATTGGAAAAAGTGGGCAGATTTGGGCAGCTCACATCGACCATTTAAGTTCGCAAACTTAATCGATCAACAAAGTGTGCCTTTCCAGCTGAGGAACAGAGTTGGCATCAAGTATCTCGCCCAAAGTTGGTTGACCTATCTTGGTTGATGGCTACTTCCGCAGGGCTCTGATGGGTTCTGCATTTTCTTTAGCTACTTCATTGACTGGGTGTTACACCCATCAATCAACCGGTAGAATCAATCCCCAATAGGTTCGAGACATTGTTTGAATCGAACGATTCCGATACCTGAGACTGCCCTGCAAACCTGTCCTAGAACAGATCCTAACAATGAGAGAACAGCAATGTCCATTGCCGATTTCCTTCATGCTTCCCTTGCATGAGGAAAATATCTCTTGATGTACGCATGCGCCTGTGGGCATTCCAATGCATGTGTAGCAGTTTTTCAGTACCGCAGATCCGCTGGCAAGAGTCTCCATTGACCGATCAAGCTCCGGGTTGTTTGCTGGTTGTAAACCTCTATCTACCGCAATAGATTTGAAAAAAGAACTGCTCTCGCTTGTTTCAGAAGAGAAACATGTTGTGGAGTGTCTCTCATTCCATTCCCCCAATATTAAGCACCCCCTCAGTGGTCCCAAATATGTAACCAATCGCCTTGGCATATGACGAGCCGTGAAAGGCAGGTCTATGACATCAAGTATGACCCAGTGCCCTGGCGCATGAAAGATGATGCTTGGTGATTGGTGAAGGGGAAATAGACTATAGAAAATTAATGAAATAATTACATTATATAATTATAGTAACTACATATCTACGTTTGACTGCAGTATACCGACATGTGTAATATACATGTATATAATAGATGGATGGATGGATGGATAGATAGATAGAATAGATTGCTACAAGCAAATACGTATACAGTATAGTATGAAAAAATATATATATATATATATGTATATACACCTTAAATACACACATACGCACACACACACATATATATATATATATGTATATATATATATATACATGAATGATATGCTATTTTCTATATATATATATATATGTGTGTGTGTGTGCGTGTATGTGCGTGCGCTATATCAAAACCCGTTAGTATTCTCAGATATGCCTCATCCTGGCTTGATTCACCTTTGCCCCTTGCAGCTCTGGCCCTCAACTTGAACATGAACGAGAGAAAACAGCAAAGTTCTGGTTGGAGCGATGCCAGCCTTTATGGGGTTGACCTATCCCAGAACTGCATTAAGTGGATCTCAAAATAATGATGATTCAGAACGCAACTAATCATACACTAATCACTAGAGTTGGTAGTTTCTTCAACTGCACATTCTGGAGTGTAAACCTCCCCCAGCCTGCTCACGCATTTTTTCGTGAAAATCAAATTGGAAATTGGCCCTGCAGGTCCCGAATTCGAATGAATTCGAGCCATATGCGGCGGGTTTATCATGTTTCATTGACGGGCACATGGATTCCTCTAGATTAATCATTTGAACTGTATCTCTCTTTGACAACCCTTACTTTCGCAGGAACCAATTGGAACAAAAACGCTTGGTTCGTCTTCGATTCGGGAATCAGGGTTAGCCTTCTGGGCGCGTTGCCGAGGTCAACCAGACATTCTGGGATCAAGTGGGTTTACCCGCCAAGGCTGAGAAAACGTTTGTTTCTGGGCGTCAGTTGCCGCTCTGTTCTGCTGGGAAACAGGTTGTAGATGGGGAAGCGGGTCAAGGGACAGGTAGCTTAACTTTAAGTCTGTTGAAAAGGGTGAATGCACATCTTCAGATTTGAAGACGAACTCCAACTTACCATTTGGGAATGTTTTGTGGTTTAAAGATGTTTAAAGATGCTTCGCTCACCCTGGCACAACTTGAACAACATCCAAGGTGTGTATCGGTGTGAAGGCGTCCAACTACTTCATGCCGCCTGAGACTTTGAGCTCCTCGGCATGGCCGCAAGCGCCGTTGATCAAGATTTCCCCGGTTGGGGTTTGGCTGAAGTAATGATGGCTTAGATGGATACATGTTGAAACTGTTTCAATTCGATTGCTTGTCCAAGTTGTTTGATGACATGGGTAAAACAATAATAAACCACCCATTTTGGAATGGTTTATACCACCTATTTATGGTGATTTGGGGGATGGTTTATTATTGTTTTACCAACATTATTTTCAACATCACTTTGAACTGATTGCTGCAAACCGCCCAATGCTGTCAAGCGGATCCGCCGAGGCGTGCGGGGCCCAGGCCGACCGGGCCCGGTGTTGGTGGCAAGTTGGGATGGATTTGGGGTATCAACGACAAAGAACGGCTGTCAAAAAGGATGGTCAATATAATGATGAAGCAATACATATATATATATATATAGTGGCTCGATGTGGCTAGTTTAACACAAACGCATGAGTATAGATGGTGAATATATTAGCATTCTGTGTTCAAAAATAGTAGGTTTATTAATGAATAGCAATGATTGCGTTCTCCGTCTTATTTGCTCAATATCAGCCATTGCTAGCAATACAAGCCATTTGTATCCATTTTGTTTGTTCTTGGATAGGGAATGTTGCCCCACCATTGGACTTTGGAAGCGCTTGAGATGGCAACAGATACTGGAACCCTATATGTTATCTGAAGCCACCCCAATGATAGACATATATGCATGCGAATTATATAATGTATCACGTGTCACTATGTACATATGTAATCATCTATCATCTATATGAGATATGCACATACACATACATATATGATCATATATGCAACTAAATATATATCTTTGTGTGGCATTGCGCGTGTTGGCGTAGGGAAACTTCTCCTAATATGGGGGGATGATCATCCATTACTGGGGATGGACATTCGCTAGGCGGTGGTGGCTGGATTCACTTCAATCAGAAGTTGCAGGCGGCGATTTTTTCGGCCATGTTTTGGCACCCAAAGCTCCGTAGAGGTAACATGGACCTGGTGTATCCTGGTGTATTGTCATGTGGCATTATTTGAAGGAGTGTATTTTTTGGATATGATATAGGGGAGAAATGCACTTCCATCAGCATCACACTGTGTTTCTGCATGTGATCTGGTCAAAAACACTGCATTTGGATGGTTTTCGTTTAAGCAGGCAAAGTTGGCATCTTAAGAGAAAACAACGGTGACAAGCTATATCCCATATCCCTGTGAAAGTAAGACATATATAGCAGCAATATAGCAAGTAATTATTGTAATTTACAATGATATAGTTTCCAAAAGGGCCCTGAATCAATACTAACACAGGACTTTTGGGGCTGTTTGAAAGTTTGTCCATCTCGAAGGTTTCTTTTGTGCTTTTGGTTGAACTTTTCCCATCATCGTCACATTTTTGCTTGGATACTCTTGAAAAGTATGTTTGGTCAACTTGCTGATGTTCTTTGCTTTCATGCCTGGTTCCTGGTCGTGGTTGTGATACACAGTTTCATGTAGACAGTTATGCTCTATTTTTACGAATGTAAGACTCCCAATAATAAACCTACAAGTTGAAGATGGTTTACACAATCCATTTATTATGGTTACCACATTATGTCACATTATTCAAATAATATGTCAACTATTTATTAGATAGTGCACATGTGCCTCCGCAACCAGGTGACGCAGCGCCCCCGCGGCAACGAACCCATCGGAGAGCTCTGGGCCGAAGGACGAGTTTTCGCAGTGGGCGATTGCAACTATGGTTCCTTGCAATTTTGGTAATAGATGATGGTACATGGCTGCTATTTGATTCTCATATGCTATAGACAGCTTGGGGGTATTCTTGTATACTATAGTTGAAGAAACACGTAGATTTCCACCCTGTCATGATGTGCTTGCCTGGCTTATTTCAGTGGACACATTTTGGTATTCTTACCGACTTGTTTGGCTCAAGAACTGTATCAAAACAGTCCGCGCAGCTAGCTCTTGTTGCCGCTTTATTAGTTCACCGTATCGGCTGTGTATTGGTGAAACTAACTGGTTCACAGCCTCACGACTTCATACTTCCGGTGCCTGTTGGACTGAGCCCCCAATTGGTACCACTTCCATATTGGTCTTGTTCGATTCAGCCAGTGCACATATCGAGTTGAGTGCCCGCGTTGCTTCTCTCAAGCCCTTCGCGTTCAGGTTCGGCTTGGCTTGGACGCGCAAGTGAAGCCAGCCAGCCCAGGACCATGTGGCAGGGCATCGGCAGCAGGGTCCGGGTTGTTTGCAGCCGTGCCACACCAGGTGCCCACTTCAATCCAATCTCCATATCAGTAAGCAGTCTGGTCCCTTAGTCTTCTGTGCTGAGTTGTTGGTGGCCTGCTTGAACCTAGAATCCGAGTGTGACTTTCTTGTTTTGTAGGTTGCGTGCTTGAACTAAGCCCAACTTTCCCTGGAAGTCCGTCCAAAACAAAAGGCAACACGTAGGCTGATTCGGCATTTTGCTTGATTGTTCCCCTTGAGTTTGCAAAGCAGATCTTGAGTACGAGAGCTCAGCCTTAAGTTCAATCAAGAAAGGATAGAGTAAGCACAAAGTCGCTGATTAAAGGGCATTGCACGACTGTGACGCCTTGGACTTGGAGCAAGAGCAAGATTGTCTCATAGTGAGTGTTTCACCGCGTCGGCAACACCTGTTTCGCTGCGTCCTTGTCGCTGCCTTATTTGCATGGTATGATCTAGATCTGCAAGTCACAGTATCGACTTGGACGAAGTCGAGAGACTCCATAAGATCTACAGGAAGGTTCGGGACGAGAAGCACGCTGGTAGACGGTGGAGGTGCAGATACCGGACGGTCATCCTCAAGCTCCTGCAAAGGTTCAATGAGTGCCTTCGGACAGTCATTCAAGTTGGCGGGTTCACCACTGATAGTTATCATCGTAAGCTGTTTCAGGCTGAAGAGTATATCATCAGTGGTATAGCGCTTGGAATTTGCCAAGGCGAAACGCTCCACTCCTGCCCAGACTCGAAGATACCTCTGACATTGAGAGTGAGGCAGCACGTTCTGTCCACCTTTCTGCAGCGGACACAGGGTCTGAGCAAGAAGAAGAAAGGTCGCGTGAGCCGTCGCGTCCATCGTCTAGGGTGCCACAAGGCAACCATCACATCCGCCACCTGGATTTGAGAGCGCGTCGTCCACATCAGATAGGGTTGTGCCAACAATTGGTTTTACAGCTGAACCATCTGCAAGTGTGAGTCCTGCGGCAAGCGGTGCAGCATCTTCAAGCGTGAAGATCACTCGCAACAATCCACTTCCACCAACAGTTGATTTGACTTCTCCTGTGGGTTGCGATTCACTAGATCGCTGCGGGGTTCGGGTTGAGCCTCATGAACAAGATCGGATCGAGGGTTGTGTGATCAGCCTGGATTGGCATGAAGTTTGTGACTGCATCAGAAAGGGTGGTCGAAACGGGTCTGATCTTCGGACGTGCGCCTGGGGTGACTATTATTTGCTGAGGCCATTGAAGGAGAAGATCTGGCAGATCCTCCAGATTTTCAAACCGCCTTTGCTTCGCCAAGGAATCCAATTGAGCGTGGCTATTGTGAGTTTTACAAACAGCCCTGAATACTCATGCAAGGTGATTGACTTGGAAAGGACTGAAGAGCTTGTCACATACGCTGTCACAACTACCCTTTGGGTAGGCAAGGGCGGCAAGCTCTGGACCTTGGGGCAGCGCTGGTATCCCCCAGTGCACGGGTGTTAAATTTAGACGATAACAGTGGCATTTGTAGGGAATTTCTTCAGAGGCCTCAGAAGTTAAATTGGCACATCGTAGGAATCAAACATCCACGCCATTGGTGGAACCAGCGTGAAATTCCTGTCCGTTGGTGCGACAATATCTTGCAGGGCTTGGGCACCTTGCTTGAGCCAAGCCGTTGATCGGCAATCCTGTGAAACAACACTAATCAATCCATGATAATCCATGTGTTTTATTTTCTTGACCTGGTTTGAGATTCCATTGTAAACCACTTGCGTTGTTGAGTCTTGCCATTGTCATTCAAGTCACACAGGTCCACACAGTGTTCCTGCAGGGCTGTTTGCATCTATTGCAACGCCTGCAACCGAGTGGTTATTTTCCGAGTCTCCGCTGAGGGGTGAAAGAGCCTAGCTGTGTGTGGCCGTTTGAGAAGGAGAGAGGGATTTGATTGTGAGCCCCGGTACGCTTGCAAAGTAAGTTGCGCTGGTTATAAGTTATAACATTTTGTTTATTTGTTTGTGCTCCGCCATGCCCATGATGAATGAGATCACTGATGAAATCAATGGGAATGTCATGGACACTTCAGAAGAGACATCTTTGCAAGCCTCCTCAACTTCCCGAGAGCAGGTCATTCCATCTCCGGCACTACATGTGAAGAAGAATGCTACCAAGCACGGATCAGAAAGATCAGTTTCTAGAAGCAGTAGTGCCAGCGCTAGCTCCATATCATCTGCTAGGCCCCCGCTGATTGGGAGTCATCATGGCCAGGGTTCACTCATTGAAAGGGATTCTAGCCGAAATGCCCAAACATCCGGGTCGGGTCATCAGCAAGACGTGGAAGTTGTAGCTCCTGTGCAATTAAATCAGAGGTTGGAAGTTCAACAGCGTGATCAAAGATCAGTGACATCCAACCAGTTTAGCAGGAAATTCATCAGCATGATGCGCGCTCAGTTGTTCTAGATAACCGTAGCGTAGTTGTTGGTGTTGATCCTGTAGTTGCACAGCAAAGAGAGGGAGCGTTGAGAGCGGAAGCGTGTCAGGTAGTGAGTGAGTTGCAAAACCAAGCTCACGCCATGGAAGTAAATGCTTCTCAGACAATCCATCACATGGAACAGTCGTTTGCTGCTCAGTTGTCCCATGCTGAAGATGTCAATAGCCAATAAATGACCATTGAATAACAATCTCGTCAGCTTGAAGCTCAGCGGGAAAGGCAGGAAGAGTTCATGAATATGATTGCACAGTTGCAGGGTCAGGTGATTCAAGCAAAGCATGCACCACTGACCATCCCACCAACAGTCCAGACACCCCAAAATTTATTTAGAAATCAATATCACAGAGCTCATGAATTGTGCGTTCTCTTTGGGAAGAACTCCGGGTAATGAAGCAAGTGCAGTCTAGGCCTGTTACGTTTCCCATGACTCCAAGCGTCTCTGCAGTACCACTGGTTCCACATGCGATTGCCCCACCACCAGCTAGTCCATTGTCAGCTTGCGCGGGCATTCCACCATCAGGGTCAAGTTCGTCCCCATCGAACCACAAGCCAGGATCCAGTGGTAGAGATTTTTGGTCCATTGGTGACCCCGCAGGATCGCCATCGAATTCGTCATCGTCACAGATGATGGATGAGGGAGGAGGCCATTTCTCTTCCCGTTGAGTCCTGGTGGGCCAGGGGGGAAAGTCAGCATTGCGTCAGCATTGGTTCCAGTAACTTGGGGTATGTGACTGAGAGGGATGTGTATCGTTCAAAGGATGTGTCATGGGTAAAGGTTGACAATTTGCCGTCAACAGCATCGGAATTTCGGTCTTGGAAAAACATGTTTCTGACATTTCTGACCAGGGTTGCGGCCATCGACCAAACTGGTGGTGATGTCATACTCAACTGGTTGTTGACTGCTCTCCTCATGGATTCACGTCACTTGAAAGGAAAGCTGGGCATGAGATTTCAGACATACGCGGAGTCATGTCAGTTAGCACGTCATGCGCCTAGGGGTAGAGCATTCCTTTACATGTTAGCACAGCATTCTCGCCTAGATCTGAACCGCGGTAGTACGTTGACGCAACAGGCATTGCTTGACTTGCCACTGGAGGGCTATACGCCCAAGGATCTAGAGAAATTTGTGGAGAGAATTGAGTATGTCCTCAATGGCATCCCACAGTCACATCAGCCCAATGAGATCACAAAATTCACCTGGTTGTATTCACGCGTCAACAGGTGCAAGCTGTTGCAGCGACACATCGACAAGATTCATGACTCCAGGGAAATTTCTCATGTGAGAACATGGGATGTGCTGATGAGGAAGATCAAAGACCTGCTGATTGAAGTGAGAGAAGATGCGAATGAAGAATCTGTTAGGGAAGCTTTGCTGCCACCAAGCAAGCCAAAGACAATTCCAAAGGTGATGATAAGGGTTCAAGGGCGAATTCTGCAGTGGAGAATGATCAAAGATCCCAGCCATCTGTAGATCCAACAGCATTGCCAGCCAATGCAAAGAGCAAAGCTGCGCCGAAGGCGAAAGGGAATCCAAAGGGTTCCAAGGGAAAAGGAAAAGGCAAAGGTGATGGTGGACCAAAGGTCTCGCCACCACAACCACCCGCAAAGAGCAAAGCCCATCCCAGCCCTCCGCCAGCCAAGGCAAAGCCTGGTTCAAAGCCGACGGTTCCTTCTTTGTTTTATCCAAAGGGTATTTGCAACAGAGGAGATAGCTGTCCGTTTTCGCATGAGGACAGTGCAGCTTCGGCCACGTCAAAGGCTCATGGTTCGAAAACTGCAACCGCCAAAGCGACCGTTGCCACCATAATCGCGAGTGGTGCAACCCGAGCGGCCAAATCCAATTTGTCATTCGTAGGAACAACACTGCGTTTGGCATTCCTTCCCTTCAAATTTGCCTTCACTGCGTTGACCGCATTGACAAGCCTTCTCACTCCTGTTGATCCCAATTTCGGAATTGGCAGCTTTGAATTCAAGGAGAACGGTGGGTCGCTTGCAGCCATGGCAACACCACCACCAACTTGAATTCAACCAGAATGGTGGGTCGTTTGCAGGAAGTGGAACACCACCAGCTGTGCCAGTTGTTGTACAGAAGTCCACAGCATGTCCAGCTGCAGCAGTTTGGAACTCAGGGGTCGCAATTTCACTCGAGTGGATTGCCGATTCAGGTGCTAGTCGGCGATTGGCTTCCGTACGGGCCTTAAGAGACCAGGGCCTTTCCAACAATACCATCCAATAATGTTTGTCATCAGCAGAAATTTTGAAATTTGAGACCGGGAATGGCACAACTGAAAGTATTCACACTATTTCCATTCATGGCCATAGATTTGGGACTCATGAACATCGTGTATTGGAGGATTGTCCAATTGCAAGAAGTTTGGGGGAAATTGTTGACGGTGGAAAGCCATTTATTTGGATGCCTACAATCAACTGCCATACTTCGCAGAGGACACAAGGTCCATTAGTATTCGGTGTCGAGGCGAGAAGCTAATTGCAGACCGTTTGGAGGATGGAGTTCCAATTTTCAAACAAACCATTCAAATCCATCACAGCTCCTTTGCACTGCCATCAGCGTCAGCTGAGGAAGGTCTCGTTCCAGATGCTCCACCTGCGGAGAGCCCAGCTCGGCTAGAGCCGGGGGGGTGGAGAAGAGGAGGAGGAAGCTGTGGTAGAAGGTAGGGAAGATGAATTTTTGAGACAATCCATGATGGTTGAACACAGCATGTGCCATATTCCCCAGAATCCATTCTGCGAGATATGTCGGAGAGCTCGCATGCAGAAGCGAAAGACTGTCAGGGTTCGGCATGATCCTCTATAGACGCTTCCTGCAGGCGAAGGCTTCAGTGAGCGTGTGGCATCCGACTTCATCGTAGTGACAAAGTCCTCTGATGGCTCATATGTACAAGTCATCCGGGATGAATTTAGTGGATTCCTCGGAGCAGTCCAAAACACAATTCAGAATCTGTCACCCGGCATCTCCTTGCATTTTTGGGTCTGTATTATCATAGCACACCCATGATCGTTTGCAAAAGCGACAACGCCGAAGAGTTTAGCACAGCCTGCGCTACTCTATAGGGTTCGTGCATGAACCGACTCTTGCATGGAGGTTCCCTCACAACAGTGTGCTGGAGCGCGAGATCCTAACATTAGAGGAAATAACGCGTTCGGTTCATGTCGGTGCAGGATTCCATATCGTGAGGGATCTGTGGCAACACAGTGTGGCATATGCAGCAGTTGTGTTTAATGCCTTTCATCCGAAAAGGAATCCCGACGGCGAGCCTCAGAACAGATTCCAGCTTGCAACAGGGAAGAAGTTTGAGGGCCATCATTTCATCCTAGGACCGCTAGTTTTTGCCCGGAAGGATCGAATGAGCAGACGCAAGTTCGAATCGGCAGCGATGCCAGCACTGTTCTTGATTATGAAGCCATGCCACAAAGGTCGGCAGGGTATCAAGTAGCACTTACAGTTCCCTTTGGGGAGGTATATGTGCCAGATGGTCCCCCAATCATTCCACTCCGCGCTGCAGCTGATCAAGCTTTGACCTTGTTTTGGGAATCAAAACCAGAAGAAATTCAGCCAATTGAAGTACCATTTTCTGAATTTCCCCGAGGTGCCAGAGCAGGTGAAAGGCATGAGTATATAATGCTTATAACCTTAGATCACATCATCAAGTATGGTCCATCCCCAGCATGTAGAGCCTGTGAGAATGTTGGAGGGAGACACACTCCAGCATGCAAGGCCAGGTTTGGTGGTTTGATCAAGGCAGATCGTATCCATGCATCTAAGGTTCCTTCAATGCCCAAATCTATCGCTCCTGTCACCCCTGCACATGAAGCTGTCCCAGTGCCTGAGACACCAATCCCAAGTGCTGAGGTAGAAGTCGCAGAGGAACATGGCAACCTAGATGTTTTGCCATTCAGTGCGGGGATCCCGCCATGTGAGACAGATGGGCGTGCTTTGGCAATGAAGGGAGGGGCGGAAGTTCTTTGGGATGATGATTTTCTAATTTTCAATACATCCCGAAATATGACCAGAAGGTGCACAAAGCTCAGAGGTAGAAACGTTTTGTTTGAGTATGCATGCTCTGATATGTCAATCATTGGGCAAGTATCAGCTGAGACTGGAGTCCACTGCGTACGATTGAGCCGGTCAGTGCTGGATCTGTGCAATCATGCACATGTCCAACAAGCTGTTGAACAAGCAGCGCTCGAAGGTGCAGATACTTGGATCAGCATAGATTGTACTCATTTTTCGCACATTTAGAATTTGAACGTTCATGTGCATGGAAAGCCATACCAAGCAAAACTAGCCAAACGCCAAACGCAGACCCGAGTTATGCTTGCTTTTGCCATTCAGTTTGCAACGCTCATCATGCAGAATCATGGAAGAGTAGTGTTTGAGCTTCTTTGAGCTTCCGAAGGACTCAGGCATCTGGAAACTTGAAGAGTGGCTGGAGTTTGCTCATGCTTTCGATCTCAAATGGGTCGTGTTTGATGGATGTGCACTCAACCTGAAAGGTAAGTCGGGACGTCCCATTCGAAAACCATGGTGCCTGTACACAAATGATCTTCGCATCATTCAATTCTTCTCACAATATGTTACGTCCAGGGAATCACGCTCACGAAGAGACAATGGGCAAGAATGCCGCATTGTCAGCATTCTATACAAAAGAGCTGGCAAATGTCCTGATGGAGCGTTGGTACCCGCAGCTGTGGTACAAATCCGTTCCAGCCCTTGTGACGCTCAATCTGTCTAGAAAGGTTTGGCTCAATGATCCAAAGGGCCTAGAGGCCGTTCAGAAAGAGGCAGCAGGCTTGCGAGCCAATTCCACCCGGGATGATGCTTCAGTGCGTTTGGTCTCCGTTCTTCGCACAAAATCAAGAGAGATGACACTCCCATCAAGTTGGCAGAATTGCTGACACTGGTTGGAATACAGCACTATATGAGTTGAGCCCAGATCAATGGAAATGGAAGGGGCGTATTTGCTACAGGGGAGATATTGTAAGAGATACCTACAGCAACATACTGGTTTCACGGAGACATCCACCACACCCACATCAATCATCGCTCTCAATGTGGCGCTTTGGCTCGCATGTCTACCAGACCATTGTGCATTATTGGCAGACGCAGTGCAGGCTTTCTTGCAATCACAGCTGGACGATGACGAGCATACATGGGTCATTGTTCCGTTTGAGCTATGGCTGGAATCATGGAAGAAAGTATTCCAACCAACCGACACAGTTTGCGTCAAACTGCGAAAGAGCCTCTATGGACATCCCATGGCGGGCCGATGGTGGCAGAACCATCTGTACAAGTGCCTGCTGGCTCTCGGCGCCCAAGAATCACCAATGTTTCCATCAATTTGTTTGATCAATTGGGAACAGAACGGTGTTCAGCACACATTACTACTTAATGTCTATGTTGATGATCTGACGCTTTGCGGACATCATTCATGTCATAAGTCATTTTGGGCGAAGCTCAGAGAGACCGTAAAGCTAGAGGAGGGAACATTCATAGATGATACGGTAGGTGCGTTGATCCTGGGTAGACGCCATTTCGTACAGAGAGAATCCCAAAGGACCACATGCCTTTTTGATATGCGGCCCTGCAGTGAAGGTGTAGTTGATGCTTATTGCGAGCTGACTGGGTTTGAGAAGTCACGTTTGCGACAGGTGCTAACTCCATACTACTTGCCCGAGAGCTATTCAGATGAAGATCTCAGTCAAGAGGGTGAGGTCAAGAAAGCTGCCTCAAGAATCTTGATGCGAATGTTATGGTTAGCGCGTCTTGCTAGGCCAGACCTCTCTTTCATCACCGCTCGGTTAGCAAGCCGTGTGACGGCTTGGGCTCGTTTTGAAGACCGCCAACTGCATCGCTGCATAGCATATCTAAATTGCAGAAAGGATTTGGTCCTCCATGGAAGTGTTCAACATGGTCAAGATCAAAATTTTGGAAGTTTATACGGATGCAGATTTCGCAAGCTTCTTGCACACTTCTAAGAGCACCAGCGGGCTCTGGATTGCAATCAGGACTGGCGATAGCTCATATCCAATATTCTGGCAAGCCAAGAAGCAAGGTAGTGTTGCTCGTTCGACAACAGAGGAGGAGATAATCTCCATGGCCACTGGAATGTTCGGAGAAGTGTAAAACTTACAATCCTTTTTGGAATATCTGACCCAAAAGGCAGTTCATGTCAAATTCCTGCAAGACAACGAAGCAGTGTTGAAAATCTTGAAGGCAGGTTATTCAGCAAAACTTCGCCTCTGTGGCAGAGTGCATCGTGTAAATGTTGCAGCACTTTGTGAGGCACTAGAGGATGAGAGGTTTTCCCCCGACTAATGTCCATCAGCTGAACAGAAGGCCAACGGTATGACCAAAATCATTCCTCCACACGAATGGACACTGACGATAACTCAGCTTGGCGTGAAGACTGCTTCGGAATTTGGCGTGTAGAATCAACTTTGTATAAGGCAGCACACCTGTACAGTGCGAGGGGGGAGTTGAAGAAACACGTAGACTTCCACCCTGTCATGATGTGCTTGCCTGACTTATTTCAGTGGACACATTTTGGTATTCTTACCGACTTGTTTGGCTCAAGAACTGTATCAAAACAGTCCGCGCGGCTACCTCTTGTTGCCGCTTCATCAGTTCACCGTATCGGCTGTGTATTGGTGAAACTAACTACTATTGCTGGCTTTTAGGCAGTACATGGGAATGTCAACACTAACTAACCATAGTCAAGATGGGTGTTCAGACATGGGGCATAGATGATTGCAATTTTTCAGAGGTGAAATGATTATAAACAGTGTAATTAATTCGCTGGCAGTATACTTTGGATGCCTCTCTCCTGGGTCAACCGTTGACGTGCACTTTAGCACCTTCTTTTCTATGCAGGGGGATGTCTCTACATCTATATCCAGCTCTATAAAAATATATATATATATATACCTACATGTCATATATATGTATGTACACAAGCATGATACCCCCAGGTAACAACATATATTTTTTGCAGGGCATTGAAGACTGGCCATGTTGTGGTGCTGAGGTTGCATCGGAAACCCTCCTGACTGGATCATGGCGCCAGTGCCCAAGGTGCCGGCGTACGCCCCGTGGTGCATATGCCCCATATATATATATATACATATATATGTAGGGATATATAGGGAACTGAGAATATACATACTACAAAAGATAATGATATTTGATAATGACATGCACTTTCATCAGTTGTCCATCTATTTTATTACTATTACATTATATAAAATATACATTTACTTGATATGATTTGATACGAAAAATAATGTCATATATGTTCATCACGTATACATGTATTATGTTTATTTAACATTATATCACGTGCTTTATTTATACTCTCTGGAACAGAACATCAGAATTACGTAATTACGTGATACCACTGGGAGATGACACAATAGACAATGGGAATTGCATTTCGGAAACCACCCTACCTCGTTGCAGGTTGGATAATTAACTAATCGTTTCATAGAGTGGGAATCAGCCATAATATAGATAGATAGAATTACGAGTTCTGTTAGAGACCACGCCTTTTCAACTAGGAAAAAAAAACACAGTTGGGAAAATTTGCAGCCCTTACAACGTATGGATTGTGTTTAGCTGTAAAGACAAATTGTTTTTCAATCGGAAAAATCTGCAGCCCTTAGTCTTAGAACGTATGGAAGCTAACCCTTGATAGACAATTTGTTGGCGTTGACCCAGCTCGTAGGTCCGCTGCTCTCTGTCGAAATTTTTCGACTGAACGGTGGTAGTCCACCTAAGCCTAGTCATTGATTGCATAGCAGGCATTGTGTTTGGCCACCCTGGGGTCGTTTTCTGGATTACTTACTGGCGTTCAAATAAGAGTCATGATACCTGACCATTTGCTTGCTTCTCAAACTGGTTGACTCCCAGGATTACGGTTTGATTCTTGGTTTGGTCCCCAAGAATCAGGCAAACACTGACCCCGCATACCCCGCTCTCCCATCACTGGATGGACCTTCCCGCGTTCAGATTCCCAGTTGTAGCTACAAAGATGTGCGTTCCAGTTCTAGGTTGCTTTATTAACCCCATTGACGAATGGATATAATTGCTTCATTAAACCTACCATAAACATCCATATGTAAAACCTTAGTTCAGCTGCGTTACGCTGTACAGTTATCAGCCATAAGAAACTTAGCCAAGTAATCGGGTTTCCTGATATGCGACCCATTGAGTTACCAATGTTGCCCATACCCACACGTCGCAGATCTCCTTCCCTAGCGAAGAGCAAGCAGCCCACGCCTGCAGCAATTTGCGGACAATGATCAGCGGAAACCCAAAGGACCTGCCCTGTGCAGCAATGATGTTGGCGGAATGCCTGGCCGCCGTTCGATCATCGACTTTCAATTTTTCCAAACAGTACAGATGATTATGAATAATTTTTGAAGCAAAATATAAGGCCAATTTCACTTAGACTGTACTTCAACTATGCATCATTCCTATAGATAGCTCAGAATAGTTACATTTTTTCATAGTCGGACATAGCCAATGATGGCGCCATGTGGGAACGCCACTCATGTCAGGAGCTGAAAGATACCTACTGGCCCTGGGGTGCTGGCATGTTTGCCACCAGCCTTGGTCCTCGTGCCTTGGGAAAGATGGGATGATTTAGGGGAAAATCATAGAAAATCTCCGACAAACCATTGTTTTCTTTCATGAACAGCTAGTGTCGCTAAGACCAATCCAATCATTCCCAAAAAATGGAAGAGGGTTGGGATGGTGAAATTGTTTGTGGCAGTGGTTCATCGTGATTGGCACCTCAGCGACCAGTTTTGAGCCCCAGTTTCGAGCTATATACCATTATAGATACTGTACATGACCTGTTGTTTGACATAGTTGCACCATTTGCAAGATATTTTCCGTTAAAGCACGGTGCAGGCCGAATTGTTGGGCACAATGATGCAGGTTTATTGTGGTATTATCATGATATATCATGATTATCTCATTTTCGGCATGCTGTTCTTGCAACAGTTGGAACCAATGAACCACCATGAAGCACCACACGACCAAGCCTCGGCTCATTTTGATTCCCTGTGGAGGTGATGCATGCTTCGTGGCAGGCGCCAACCATCAGAAAGGCTCTGGCTACATGGTGAACTGGCTCCTTGGCGGTGACTGTTGAATTTTCTGAACCAGACTGCACCCAAGTAATCATAGCCCTCAGGGTTGCAGAAGGAAACCCGTCGTCGTCGTTCGTAGATCCGAAGGGAACCTGTGACGCTAACATCCTAGGTGGTTCCCTGCAGCCTGGCAAAAAGAACTCATTGAAAGGACGGGAGGATCCATGGATCCCTGGAAATCATGGATTGTTTTGTGGATGGCTAGCAGATCAAGATAGGGATGGTAGGGCTCCAGTTCATTTCATGGTTTTATTTTCACCTACTGGAACTTCATATTATTGAGACTGGGCAGTACTATGGATTACTTGTACTTGTTCCATTTTTTTTGTCATTGTCACCATTTGCCAACTATGGGTCCCAAGTTCAGTGCAGGAACATGCAGGAACCTCCAAGGCAGCCCTCCACATTGGTCCCTTAATGCACTTCCACAGTGACCCTGACCAGGACAAAAATCATGGAATGCCACTGGGTGAAGCTCTGGGCTGGGTTTGGCAAGGTAGATACAAGGTAGGATATTTTCGGGCAGTTGCTACAGTTGCTGGATGCAGTCGTGGGCTGGGTACGGTTTGGTTTATATAGTCATGTTTAGCTGTAATTGAAGACGACTTGTAATTGCAGAAGGCTTTTGCAGATGAATTCTTGATAATTCTTGTATACGTTTCTGCTTTCAGCGCAGGGTGCTTGGTGAACATGTCTTGGCATGGGCAAGTGCCGGCTTCCAAGCTCCCAAGGCCGTGATAACACAATTGGACGGGCAGCATTTTTGGCGGCAGAGTGGGGCTGGTGACATGGGATGGCATGGGATTACCCTGTTGAAGTGATGGCAAATGAACAGAAGCCACCCCCCATCCCCCAGCAATGAAGAATCCACCGTTATGGAACAAAAGGAATGGATCCAGCAGGTTATGAAGGTGTTGATCTCACTGTTTCCAATCTTCAGCACACATCGCAGTCAGTGCGGTTTGCCAGTTGGATCCAGTTGCATGGGGCATGCTTCATCACACCGGACACACGAAAACACCATACGGATGGTTCAAGGCAATGGCTAGAATCCAACATTTGCAAATTTTGGGGCCCCAACATATACGTATTTCTCAGTATATTACAACATAATTCAAAATATCCACATGATTTTGCTGGTTGTATTGCAATGAACCCATTTGTGAAGCCTGGTTGCCATCACATCGCATCCCAATCCGCCGAGGTTTGGCACTTCGTGCACCACCGGCCCTTCCTCCAATGATGGCCTCCTCATGGGTATGCGATGCAGCCAATGCAGAATCACATAGATCTTGAAAATGGTGATTTATAGTGGATTTTCCCATTAAAAAATGGTGATTTTCCATAGTTATGACTAATCAGAGGGTAGATCTTGACAAACTATGACCAACTAAAAGGATGAACAAAGATGCTATGTCACCAAGTAGTTCAAGTCACTCAACGTTGGTGATTCTTGTTTCAGATGTTCATGACAATAAAGGTCTCTCTTTCCGGCAGCGCACAGCCAAAGGCTGGCAGTTTGGGAGCCCGACAAAACTCTGGCCAGATGGGCATTGTCTATCCAAGGAATGGGGAGGCCCCAAAGCCGCTCTTTGTATCCGAACTCAGGAAAACATGTGCGAAAGACGCGTCAAAATCGTTTAGATTCTGGCGGCTTCCCTTTCTGAAATACCCAGATGTGTCAGAAACCTTCTGCAATTTTCGGCACAGCGACTTTAGCTTGACACAGGTCGGCATGTCGTCGTGAACAGCTGCCGTTCTGGCCTGACTCATCCGCAAGTTGATGTGGAGAAAAATTACAGCTACACAAATGGTTGTCAATTGTTTTCAAAATGGATATATTCAGACATGTGTAAATGTTGGCAATGGGTTCGCAAACAGAAATACTTATAGCCTTCCTTGTAAGTTGTACAGCTGACTTTGCACTTCGATTCGGCCCTGTAGGCTACAAACGGGCCAAATCGGGGGGGTTCAATGCCTCCAACTATAGGATTATCTACCAGTTAAAGAATGGTTATATCATGTTATATCTTAGGGTTTGTCTAAAAATATGGTACCCCCAATTCCAATGGATTATCATCATTTTCCCTATTCAAGTGACTATTCTTGGGGGGATCTTCCCTATTTTCAAACCCATTAATGTTATATGATGAACAACATCCACAACTAGTCGCAACTCATCGGGCCCAATCATGGTCGGATTTGTTTTGAAAATGCATCTGGTTGGTTCATTTTTCTCTTTTTTCATGACGTGAAAACATGTCACAACCATGGTTTGTGATTGGGCAGCTTCCAGTGGGACTATTTCTCCTGTCAGGACAGGGTAGGATCATATTTTTTAAGTAGCATGCAGAATGATTAGGATGATTAGGTATACATCCCAGCTCCGACTCTGAACATGAATTCATACTGGTAGCAATCTGGTAGCTGGTTAGGGGGGGAAAGCAGCATGCCTTACATCGTCCAGCTGTAAATGGTACCCGTATCGCGTGTTTTGACCAGACCAATCGCGATTTGCTCATTTTTTGGTCCCTCGGACCATCCCGATCACCCCTATGTAAGCAACAAACACATTAGCAAAAGCTCAACAAGCCAACGGACATAGAGAGGTAACACCCAATACGTAACTAAGTGGGCCGGCATGCAACGATATTGGGAAATTGGATGAACATAGCACATGTTTTTCTATATGTTTACTTATTTCTTTTTGATTTTTTTGCTTTCAACAGCCATGGGGATGATTCGCCTTTCAAAAGGACCTAATGATGACGGTGTTTGGTTGAGCTGCATCCTCTCGGCGCTGGATCAAGGGCCAAAGTCTGTGCCCAGGAGCCATGAAATATGTGGCAGACATACAAAGTAGCTAACGTGGCTTTCAATATGTTTATACGCTTATACGATGTTTTTATATGTTTTAACATGTTTTTACTATGAATGGTAGTGGTTTAGAATTGTGTAATAATGGTTTATAGTGGTAGCTATAGCGGTTCAACTGTTATGATGTTTTATGACTGATGTTTTTAAACCAGCCAATAAGTGGGGGAACCACGTTATAGGCATTCCGTTTTTTTGGTCACTGTAAGGGGTTGATGGCTCCCTCTCCATGATAGCTGTGTTTGATTCTTGCAACATGTTTTGAAGATATTCCCTCGTCAGCCAAAGACTCAAACAATGCATCTTCAAAAGCTGCTTGGACCTATTCTTCCCAGCTATGTGCGATGTTTCAACTAGGGAGCCAAAGTGCCAAGCAACTATGCAGCTTTATTGGCCATTTTGACGTTAGTTATTGGACCTCACTTGTTGTGGGTCAAGTTCGCCATCCCATGGCGTTGCCCGTTGTAGCTCCGAAAGCAGCGGAACAACGGCGACATGTGACACCAGCCTGGCGAAGGACTACAAGATGTGTTTTGAGTTGCTTATGGTTTGTACCAACAGAAAAGGAGGACTTTGACATCATTTAACACATGTTATTTTATGTTACCAATGGAGTTCTGATTCAACTAACTTCTCAAAGAATGCGGTCAGCCAGCAGCTGAGTGATGCCCAGGATCAGAAACATCATGTTGCTACATTGGTTTCCGGTGGGTTCTGTATGACAGTGCCATGTTTTTGTTGACCACCTACCAGCAACGCACCATTGGTGCCGCTGCCAAGTGAAACCCACTCCCAGAATCAGAATTTGTTTCCGCTAACATTTGCAACAAGCCTCAACAAAATTGATGGGACGCATATAAAACAACCGTTTCCTGTTTGATGTGTCCCTTCCAATCCAGTGAAAAACCATTCAGACATTCATCCATTTTAACTCGGAATCATCAACTCATAGAGAATTACATTATATCATCCCCGTTGAATTCCCATGACAGAAGATGACCATCCCACAGGACGGCGTTGCAAGTGGCCTTGGCTCTCACCAGCTACTCCGCCTTCAGCTGTGCCGCGGCGGTCGGTGGACGCTGCGCCGTGGGCTATCGTTCCACCCAGCTGCGCGTGCGCGGGAAGCGAGCGCCAGTGACTTGGATGAGATCTGAGGGAGTGGTGAGGCAATCATTGTTATACGGGGGATGCCGGGGGTGATGTGTAGTTCTTTGTGTTTTCATTTTTTTTTTTGATTTTTTTATTGTTTTGTGCAATTCATTGAGTCAATTAATATGAGGTCACTGCCTCTACTAACCTGTCAACGAATGATGAGCGAGCCAATGAGGTAGTTGGTTTTCAACTGTTGATTACCTGTCATCACTAGCTGTCATGCACCCCCATTGCCCAGTCTATCTTTGGAACCAAAGCCGCCAACCAGCAGTAATCATTCCGCAAGATCCATGCGAGCCAGGCCACTACGAACCTTTCAACCCCTTGCTTGGAACATCTTGGGAACATCTTGGAACTTGACCCCCAATATGAAAGAGATAAACCGAAATTGAGGTTTACAGTCGTTTTTCTCTGGTTTGCTTATTTTCCTTAGCTCCTTCCCCTGCACCCGCCCCAAGGTGAGTTTGTGGTACCCTGCCCGGGCGCCCCGTGAACGCCGCGGTGCTTCCAGCAGCGAGCCAAAGCCCTACCGGCATTTCATCAGCGTGGCGAAGATCGTGGAAGTCCTGCAGGGCACCGAACTGCCCGAGGCCTTGGGCTGGGAGTACCAATTGGAAGCCGGAGAAGCGGTGCCTTGGATCTATGGGTTGGATGGGATTGGATGGACTAGAGATGACTAGAGAAATCGTGCACCCCCATTAAAAAGGCTTTCATGAAACAAATGCAGGCTTGTTATGCTTGTTGAGGTATTTTATGTCTGATTTGCATGATTTGTGTTGAGGGCTGAATGGGGACAAGTCCTCTCCAACAATAGGCTAGTTTCATAAGTACCCGCGTTGAAATTTCCACTACAGAATGGTTGGCCTTGGGGCCACAATGTAGGTCAGAAACGTAGTGATTCTATGCTCCCCTGGTGTAGTCAGGGCACTTCATTTTGTAGCAAAATGTATTTTTGAGGGGCGTGCATGAAGTTTCATAGTTACCGGTATGAAGGCCTTTTTGTAGCTACCCTTTTTGTGATAACATAAGGCAACAGAAAGACACTCAAACATTTTGTAGCGCCTGGCTGTTTGACCCGGAAAACATGTTGTAGATCCCCGTTCCAATTTCCACTACAGAATGGGTAGCCTTGTGCCCCGTATGAGGTGCCTGCAGTGAGTATATAACCCCAAAAAAAGCATTGGCTGGCAGAAGCCATCCTATTGAAGCACACTATCCATCCATTGTGGTTGATGTTTTGCTCACTGTTTTGCATGAAGAGACATGCGCAAGCATGATCTTGGATCGGGGCAGTCTGAGCATGGCGAAAGCTTTTGCTCGAACTCACCTGCTTCGGAGTGATACTGACTGGGCCTAAAAGACACTAGAAAGAACATGTTTGTTGCCAGACCGTTTTGTAAGCAGAGCTTAGGTGCTAAACCGTTTTGTAACAAGGACTTGGCTGCCAATGCGTAACCTGTAATTGAACTCGCTTCCAATACGTAACCAGTCAATGAATACGATGCCAATGCATAACCTGTAATTGAACTCACTGCCAATAACACGTAACCATCACCCTGTGCATTAGGGGGGTGTTGTTGTGTACCCATTTTGTAGGTATAAATGTCCTTGCCTACCCCGCTGGCACTACAGGTTGCTGCAACCACGCCCCCTGGAATCACCACAAAATGCATCATATCCAAGATAGGCCCTTACTACAAAATAAAGGGGTTCTGAGATATGTCTCATTTGTAAATCTTAAAAGGCCTATTTTTTGGAAGGTGCATTTTGTAGGGGCGATTTTGCTCCATCAACTCGAGGGTCACGCAGCCCTCATTTTTTACATTTGCATCTTGTAGGCTCTCAAACATTTTTTTCAGCTACCTTTTTGTAATTAATTTGTGTCTGCGTCCTGCACTGAACTGCATTTTGTATGATCCCTTGGAGTACCCCTAGACCCGCTTTTTGTAGCAACAAGATCAACAAGGTGTGACTTGAGAGACACCTGCGCCAAAAAAACCCTTTCATGCTGAGGACCTCTTTCCAAGCAAATCTTGTTTCTTTTAGATTTTACGTCAATATTAAACCCCAGAGCCCAGACCGTTGATGAGGACAACTTGGGGCTACAAAATGCAATCGCAGGTCAGGAGCACTACAAAATGGTCTTTGGATGTTTTGGATCAATCTTGATAGCAGTCCTGGAACCAGATACCCAAAAGCATGAGAAAACCACAAAAAAATTGGGAACCTACTTTTTTCCTTACTAAAGTCTCCACTCAAAACGCATCATCTGTGAACTTTTTTGGCGAAATCTGGACCAAGGGTTTTTTTAATTTGACGCTCTTGGACATCAAAATCACATGATCATGAAAGTATCTGGGAATGGTCGCCTGCCCCCTCCAAGAACTATTGGAAGCAGTCATTACAAACCAGCTTGTACAAATCCAACAAAAAGGGGCACTCCATAAAGGGCATAGTGCCAGGCTATATTATAGTTTTATATTTTATAGGGTGTATATTTAGTAGATATGATTTAGGGATTGTTTAGGTAGTGCTGAGGCTTGCCACAAAAAGATATATATTAAAAAAGAGGTCTCCTGAATGTTGGTCTTTTTGAACCCTTCTCTGCACAGGTCTCAAAGCCTATAAATAGGGGTTAGAACTTTGCCATCGAACATGGCACATCATGAACATAATCACTACAAAATGGAGTTGTGTAAAATAAGTGAACTAGCAGTTTCGGATTCGTTATTATCCCAGCTGACAACATGGTCACTACAAAATGCAGCGCAAGACCCCAACCTGTTTTTACAAGTATCCAACAACCCTCTTGCTACAAAGTGCAGGGCTCCAAGACCAACATTTCCTATAAAAACAGCGGTTTTTGAGGCTTTGTAGAGGCCCCAAGGCCCTACATTCTGTAGTGGAAATTGGAACCCGGATACGTAACCAGTATATGAACAAGCTGCCAATGCGTAACCTGTAATTGAACTCGCTGCCAATACATAACCAGTACATGAACACACTGCCAATGCGTAACCATTCTGTAGACACTGGGGGCATGCACCCCATTTTGTAGTATAAACAAGGGGTTGCATAACCCCCCCCCACCGTTTTGCAAGAAGAACTTGGTTGCTAGACCGTTGTAGTATCAACGAGGGGTATATGAACACGCTGCCAATGCGTAACCTGTAATTGAACTCACTGCCAATGCGTCACCAGTAGCCAGTAGATGAACACGCTGCCAACGCATAACCATTTTGTAGACACTGGGGGGTATGCAGCCCATTTTGTAGTACAAACAAAGGACCGTTTTGCAAAAGAACTTGGTTCAAGAGACGAATGGTAGTGCCCTGCAGTATCAAACCCCGGCCCCATGATACCCAATGAATTTGGAAACAGATTTTGGAATTGGAATGAATTGTTTTCAGTGTCCATCTCAACCTAGATTGGTGAAACAAAGGGCGTGAGAGCCATTGGAAGGTAGCATGAAGGTTAGGCCAACAAGAGAGTCGAGCATGTTGGAAGTATTCCACATCTCCCAACTATGAGAAAAAAACGTGACTGCTACAAAATGATGCCCCCGAATTGGATCGATTAACAACAAAAATTGAATAGCTACAAAATATACCAAATGACCTATTAGAAAAAGAAGCGCTAACATGTTGTCCTTTTTGGGTACCCTGGAGCACTTGTGCACATCTTTTTGTAGCAAACCCATGTTGATGCTCCCCGGCCTGGTTTTTCATTTTGTTTGTTTTTTTTGACGGACGGAAATCAATTTGTAATAATAGTTTCATACATACGCGATTGCTTGTCTTGTTATTTAGCAACCTGCATCACTGGTTGCGGTGCTTGAAGAAATCATCCCAAAGTTGGGGCCGTCTCACTGCAACACCGCGAAGCCGGGCTGAGGTATTTCCAGATGCTCTTCCAATCCCTGCAGAATCACAAGAAACGGAATTGCAACAGCGGCGTGTTGAGCAAGGCTTAGCTGTAGCAAACTGCGCTGTGATTTTTGCGCACGGATATTTGGGGAGCCGATTTGAAGCTCAGCTAGAGATTGCTTATGACAGGCTTCATGTTTGACTTTGACGGTGAGAATCCCTCACTTTTGATCGTTGCCAGAAGACGCAGAAGCAGGTGGACTTTCTTCTTTAGGTTTGAAGTGCAAATGCCTCTGAAATTGAGACAGAATGGCCCCTACCTTTCATTACCTTCCACTATTTGGAAGATGATGTTCCCTTTTCTAAATCTAGTGCCAAACAGACATATATCTGGAAATACCGTCTTATTTTGCTGGTTCTTGGTTCAATTTCTCCAAGACCAGATTCTTGCCATAGCAGGACCTTCCCAGATTCTGATGTCCAGAACGTTTTTTTTATTGAGTTATCATTGAGTGGGCATCAGTTTTCCCAATCAGTTTGGTTCAGTAGATTCCCATGTATTTCAGTTCGGCCTTTTGACACATGTCAAATGACAAGCCCCAGTATGCCCCAGGTTTGTTAATCGACTCCAACATTCCCTACAGTACTGCTTACAATCGCCTGGGTGTTGTGGGTAAACAATCTGTAAGTTAAGACCATTTCTGTTTCCTGTCTCACCGGGTGCTCCCGGCTACAACTTTGTTGGTTCACTATTTTTTGTTGGTTCGAGGACCGGACTATTGAACTTTGCTGCGTCACCCACCATCTCTGTCAATTGTGCTATGCTAGGTTTTTGTTGGTTGAAAGGAGCATTTGAGGGCCAAAAAAACGCAACTCTCCCTCCTTTCCCTGCAGAAATACCAAGGACCAAGGACCATCCATTGATTATCATTGATTGATGATTCCATTCCTCGTGTTAGGTTCTTAATCCCCCAGTGCTGGTGGTTATAGTATCTCATTATTCTCATTGTTTGTCGGATTTTGCGAACACACCAATTTGGGATGTTGAAAATTCAATTCTGACATTTGTTTCCTCACAGATGTTCAAAGTCAGTCAAAGGTTCATTTGCGTTGCTTAGCTCGCTGCTTTTGTTGGTAGCAGTCCCAATGTTTGTTGCTTAACTACGTCTCTGGTAAAACGAAATAAAATGATTGCTTTTTGCTGCATTTGTTGTTGATAATTTCCCAATTGTTCTTAATACAAAAAATCACCGCTTTCTGTGAGAATCGTTTCAGCAAAAATATGGTTTTCCTCTAGAATCATCTATAAAATCATCTATAAAATCATCTATAAAATCATCATTAGAAAAAAATGGGTATCCTCTAAAATAATCTCAAATCCTAATTTGTGTCCTCTAAAATCATCTAAAATCATCCAAAAATATGGGTTGGACAAAAATCAGGACATGCTGCACCTCTGCGAGAAGTTGGCCTTGCGCGGCTTCGTTTGCGCTTCCGCGGACTTTGCCGAGGGCCTCAGCGGGGCGGTGCCAAGGCAGATCGCTCGGCAGGAGATCGTGCAGGAGCCGTTGCTTCCAATTGGCATTTTTTTGAAGGTATAGTCTATAGATGTCTAATATGTCTATAGTCAGTTGGATTATGTTAGAAATATGGCGTGCCCAAAGTTGAACTATTGTATATAGTTGCACTGTCTATAGTTGGAATGAACTATTGTAGTTGGATTATTGTAGGTTGAAGGTATAGCTGGACTATTGTAGCCCATTTGATGGACTAGTGGGGGTAGCTCCACCTGTAATGGGCAAAGTTGAACTATATTGTAGCTGGACTAATTGATAGTTGAACTGATTCATGTCTAGTCGATGAGATAGTAAGACTTTGACTGATGATTATCATCTTGCAATATAGCTACCTAGACCATCCAAGTACCAACAAGAAATATGTTTTACTCCATCATCTAAGTACTTGAACATACTTTAGCCATTCTTTGGGTGTATCTGGAGGGTTTTGATGTTTACGCTGCTAAGGAAGTTGATCATGACCTCATTTTTTCACGGTGAAATGCCGAATTTCATGGCCGTGACAGGAGCTGATCCTCCGTCTGCGCTCGGAGTTTGACGTGCAGCACTTGGGCATCGTAGGCCACTCCGCGGGCGGTGGCACGGCCACAGCGCTGCCAGGGGAGTTTCGATGCACCTGGAGTGGCAGTTGGAGGGATGGGACTGGGGGATTGCACAGAAAAATGAAGGTTTTTTTCCAGATAAAATGTGTCAATAAAGGGTTTATAGTTCGTAATTTTAGATGGTGCCGGATTGATAAACTATCACAAGTTGAGGAGGGTTAATCTGAGTTTGTATCACTTGTTTGGGGTCGCTCCCTGACTCCAGTGGAACAGAAAAACAATTTCTGCCATTTTTCGCCCCAAAATCCCCATGTTTCTGAGTTTCATGCCTCATTTCGGCTGGCTCCACGGCCCCTGCCCCGTTCCGGTGCCCCCCCAGGTGGCCGCGTGGCCGTGGCGGGGCTGGCGCCCGGCTACAGCGGTGGCGACCCGCTACTGGCGGTGGCCTCGGAGGGCGATGGCGTGGTGCGGCTGCCGCGGGTGCTGCAAGCGTTGCCGGAAGACATGGCGATGCAGGCGGGGGGGTTTGAGGAGTTTCATGGTGATTTAACCATGAAAAATGGTGATTTAATGGTGGTTAAATGTGGTTAAACCATCAACAAATGAGGGTTTCATTTATTTGCCAATCATGAAAATGGGAATATAGATGGAACCATGGTGATTTAACCATGAAAAATGGTGATTTCATGGTGGTTAAAGCCATCAACAAATGGGGATTTAATATGAGTTAATGGGGTTTCACTGATATGCCAACCACCTCATGGGAATGTGATGGAATATGTCTATTATACTAGTCTTATATGTGTTAAGTTCTGTCAATGAACTTAGCTTATCGTTTCGTGGCACCGGGGCACCAGCAAGCCCAGGACCTTGGAAACTTCGACGCATCGTCCAGCCGTCGCCTGGGGATCCTCTTGCGTCAGCCGCTGACACCGCGCGCCGCGGGGCCGCCGTGTCACATCTCCTTCCTGTCGGAGGAGTCGAATCAGGCGAGGGGATGAAAGTCCCAAGTGGCTGGGGAAATGGTGGATTTCTGCTAATGGGACCTAATGGTCAATGGTTTCAGAATCGGAAGGTTTTGCCAAGAATGGGAACATGTGATACTTGCATTTCGGTGGGGGCATGGGCCTGTATGTAGTTAAGAAGAAACATGTTTGAATCAACCTGGATGTGAGTTCAGTCAATCAAGACAACAGAAAATGCAAGATTGATGGTGATAAAGAACCAGAATCCCTATCACTAGACTTGGGTGGTGATAGTGGCTGAGACGGAAACCTTGTACATGAAATGTTGGGATGTTTATTACATAGTGGATCCCGACACAAGGCGCACACACAGACACATGATCACATGATTTGTGGTCAAGACAATTGCAAGGCATTTTGCATCAGTGTATCTTCCGCAGGAAGATGACACTGTCAATGCACTTGTAGATGTTCAGAAACTGAAGAACCCACATTGGTACCCCCAGACGTGATTGCTGGTTGTACACCACCGAGGACCCAGAAACAATGTTCAACTTGGTAATATATTTGAGGTTCCCATGTCCACATTTCAAAACCCCCATAAAATCGTATTAAATCCCCAGAGTATGGTTGCTAAATCCAATGATATATTCAACCTAGCTGAACTTGACCAGATGGCAATGGAGAAAGATAGGAATCCCAGCTCTGTTGGACAGTTGAGGCCATGATTTCGCTGCTGACGCCGCTACTGCCAGTGGCGCAGATGTTGGATGTGCCGGTGCTGGACTTTGACGCCTACCTGAAGCTGAAGGACTCGCGGGACCTGGCCAAAGAAGCTTGGCAGAATCCCATCCCCCTACAAGGTGAGGCTTCATAGATAGGTAAGTTGGTTTATAACAACATTAATTCAGGTTTATATCATATCATAGCATCATATCTATAGTTGACGGGTTTATTTACCAACTTTATTGGGGGGCCTCACTTTGTCATTTGAAATGACCCCTTACGGAACCCCCAAGATGAACAGATCCGATACGAAACCATGGGTATTTCAGATATCTAAAGATTATATATATAATGGAGAGGGGATTGCTTGATATCCACATTTTGATTGTTGATGAACATGCGCACTTTTGTTGGATAGAGGCGAGGCTTCAAAAAAGAGGCTCCCACCTGCTCTGACATGGGTTACCCCATACAAAAACCATACAAATCAGATTGACCGCTGATGGCGCTGGTATTTCAGATAAGATCATGCAACTTAATCGGGAAGATTTGAAGAGATGGTAAATGATATAGATTTGCTGAGTGATATGATATTGATTTAACCATTGAAAATGAAAGAGCTTGCAGTAAGCAATCAAACTCAGCATTTAACCATGAAAAAATGGGCTGAGATGGGATGTGGGATATGCAAATATGTGCCATGAAACAACGAACCAACTTGGGTAATGTGCCCAGAAACTGCAGGATGGTCACTCCTTCAATAGGGATTTCTATGCCCATTATGAGGGTCCCCATTGTGGGACAGATAAAAAAAATGATGAACATGGTGATGCGTATGTAGCTGGTAGCATTTGACTGTTGCAAGGGGCACTTCAAATTGAATCTTAACTGAGTGACTCCATGGTGAAAATTCCACAGTAAATATGGGCTAATAATTAATTATTCATTGGGTGTTCCAACTTGGCTCAAGGGGGACTATGGACTGACCAAAGCACTGAGAATCCCTATCAACCAGTATACCTTAAGTATACCCTTTGGTAGTCAAACATAGCAATGGGAAAGTACGCGATTTATAGATTATTTTCGCATGACAACCACATTTATATAGTGCGGGGATCTCTCAGCTGGCCACGTTGGATTACTATAGAGGGTACATGTTGCTATGAGAGCCCCACAGGCTGCCGGACTCCAATGACCCAGGTGCTACTCCCTGTGATTGAGGAGTTCTTCAGCTATCACGCTTCCAGGGCTGAAAAGATGAGCCACACGCTGGGCAATCTGTCAGGGCCGTGAACAATGGCCATGAAAATAAAGGGTAAATCATAACACGGAGCTAATTTTCCATGGCTATGTAAAAACATACATATATATACCAGAGGGTAGTGGGAAGTCCGGAAAAAGCAGTGTGGGAAAACTAGGGTGAGATGGGAAGCACATCCATGCACGGTAGCCAAATGAGTCCAGATATACTGTTTCCATCTGTTTCCAATGGTTATGTAGATTGTTGCCAATGCCATTGATTTGTTGTTTATTGACAAGTATGTTCCATTTGTGTGAACGGCTTAGCAGTATGTTCTCTTTGAATTTGCTGGGCACCATTCCCATTGTTTTCGCTGACTGGAGGGCTGTATCCTTTTCTGACCCGAAGCCATTTTGGCTACAAACACACGACATTGTAACGTGACCAGTCAGAACCAGCGGCATCACATAGCATCATGCTGGGCTTTCAAAAAGCCCCGTCAGAGCAACAAATGATTGATAAGCAACATGTAAAAACCCAGAGACGGTACAATTGGAACCATTCCAAAGTGGAAGCTTTCACACATGACCAACTCCGACAAAAGTTGAAATTGTGCTTGAGCTTGGGTAGCGCTCCCATTGTGGGTATGGGTCAATAAAATCTGTAGTCAACAAATGGCAGATGAATTACCTTAATTTTTAAATGATCACCAAAAATTGGTTTCTATACATCTCACATATGAAAGTCTAATCCCAGAAAATTCACCAAATCTTTCAGTCAACTTCCAGCTTGTCTGGTTTTTAGATTCCCAAAATTGACCCATACCCAGTATCCCTCGACCCTCCCACTGCCGTCATGGCATCGGCTGGTTGCCCCGAGTTGCCCGGTGAGAAAACATTCCAATGGGAAGAGAAAGGACAGCCACAATAGTTGGATTGAATGATAATTATTATAAAGATAGTTCAAAAGATACCATAGTTACAAAGACAATAGTCTAACTATTATATATTTATCCATATATATATATATATAAATATTCATTGGTTAGATTGGTTAGTGTGGGTGGGGTGAATTTAGATACTACAGGTATTCCACTTTTCAATCGGCGAATTTCGGCTGGGTCCTACCGCTCCGCTCTAAGGCAGTCTGATTCATCTTCGGAAGATTTGGACGCTCGCGGCTGGGACAGCCTTAGTCGTCTTAGTCCAAAGACCGATGAAACACAAACCCCATCAGCACTGCATCACCATCACTTGGTGATCTATATCTATAGGGTTTGCTCATTCTTAGTGGATCAAGCGATGGCCTTTTGTGATGCACCCGGCCTGAAGATTGATCCGATGATATCCCGCTCTGACCAGTGGTCAATGACATGTCCAAGGAATTGGAATAAGTATGATCATTTTGATCCTAAATAATACATCTCTAAAGTGGGCAGTGGGCACACACAGTCTTGAAGCAAAGCAGGCGGAAGTAGGATGAGCTATTGAGAATCGGAAATGTGGGACTCCAGATTCGAACCATTTGTAATCTGTAAACATGGGGCTGATGCTGTTGTGTTACCTTGGACCCTCCAGGGATTAGCTGATGATTTCAATTAGATGCTATTTGTTTAGTCATAGATCAAGTACCCAGGTCATTAACCACTTCTTATGGGATTGGAATGATCCTCCAAATTTTAATTTTGTTTATGACCCCCATTAACAATTATAGATACATCTACCGTATCTACCATAAACCATACTCTCCGCCTTGAGGATGTGAAGTCACCTTGCGCATCTTGACCGCTCCGCGGCGTCACCAGACCTTCGCTCTGCCGTCCAACTGCACTGTGGCGGACTTGGAGTTGGACGACGATGCAGGGCCGGTGTGGTCGACACGGAGGGGACGCCTGAAGCGAGAGGATAGGGTTGGGGGTGGCTGGTGGTGGTGACTTGGAAATGAAAGTGACGGGTTATTTTGGACAAATGTTGATGAAACTGATGAAACCAAGCAGGAACGGAAGTTGATGAAATCAACATATATCAACCAAGATACTGGAAGTGAAGGATGAGTGAACATGATATACTGTATATACTGTAGAATTGAATTTTTGATGGGCCTGAGTTGGACTCAGGGTGCAACGAAAAAAGCGGAAATCTGATGACTTCACCAGGATGCCTTGCAGCACGGGGAGGTGGTGATCCTTCCCAGCAAGGAGGCCACTGATGGGATGATGCGACAAGGGAACATCGCCCAGTTCTGAAAGTACTCTACAGCAATCGCAGAGGTAAGAATGATATGCTGTTTCCTTCCAGGATGCACATTGCTTACTACCATCTAGATCATATAGTAGCTTAACATACTACCATCTAGTAATTCAACATAGCTATGTTCAATCGCCCATTGAGTTGGATGATTTGTACCTATTAATGAATACTGATTTTGCAGAGCAAACCAGCAAAGAACTAGAGGGCATTTGCTTTACCCGCAACGGTACCCCAAGCAGCCATTGGGGTCGACAACCCATTTGAGCGTACCAGCCTTATCCGTATATCGCTAAGTTAGTTAGGGCCCTAACATCAACGTCACTATATTTGGGTATGGATCCAACACAAATTACCCCCCGGGAGGCCCAAATAACTGACCCATCAAAGAGCCGGGCCATCGCAGCTGTGGCAGGATGCTCTGATGCTGTCCATGCTTCCGGAGAGAATCCAAGCGGAATTGAACCCAGAGCCTTGCTTTGCGTAGATGGGGTTTCAATGGGTGTGGCTCAACAAAGGTGGAGAACGTGAATGTAAACCGTCCATACATATACTTATATCATATCATCAAATCCCACAAATTATAAAACATTCTATTTGCCATTTGCCAGCCGCTCAATGTCCACTTTACCCCGGCCCGAGGAGTGGGTAGCTTCTCATACCCGCCTTTAATCTAAGGTAATCTAAGCAACCCAAATTCACGAATTTGCAAATCATTTTCCTATCCAAGACTTGTTTAATCCCTTGACTGCCATATTTGTTTGCGGGAAAGGGAAACGAAGTCTAGGTTTGTCTGACAATGGGGCACCTCTCAATTCCAATGTAGTGTGATCGTTTCTCAGATTTGCTGAAGTTTTTTTTTTAAATTTTCCGATTTATAAATCCACCATTTGAGGGATCTACCGGGGCGATGTGTTATTTTTCTTGGGGGGTCTCAAGCCAATCCAAGTACAAAGATTAGTAGTCTACAATAATTACCTCATTTATGGATTGTATTCCCGTTATATATATATATATATATATATCCCATTGTAAAGTACCAGTATTGTGATCTCATTCTCCCCTGACCATTAAAGACAACTTCTTCAGCCCCCCCAAGTAACCCATGGCTGGTAGCTGCTAGCTTACCCCTTCGCCGAGGAGACGTTGGTGGATGTGGCGTTGGACCTGGGTCTGCCACCGGTGCTGCATGAGAGGAAGCCCGGGGCCCACGGGGCCAATGAGGTCACCAGAAGGGAAGTGAGAGCCGATGAGCTCACGGAGGAAGAGCTGCTTGGTGCGGCTAGGTTTTGTAGTACACCTGAAATGGGGGTAGGACATATCAGGAAACATCAGACATTAGAATCTTGGGGAAAAAAAGATGGAAGAGGTAGGTTGGTAGGTGATATTTTGATTATGGAGCTGTTGATTCCGGTTTTGTTGGATGTTATGTTATGCATGATCTCAGGACATTTCAGGGCTGCAAGCCCTAACAGTAGTGAGTTTGCATGGCAATGCCCAACGCATGCATCATTTGATATCATTTGTAGATCGTTTGTTTTCTCCTCTAGCCTCGCTCTTGCTAATCAGTTGCCCCTCTTGGGGCTTCAAATTCCTTGGCACGTCAACTCAACAAAGAACAAGCTTTGTCGACTTATTTCAGCGGATCCGGGGTGGTCAAACCCTTTTGAGAGGTCAGATAAGGCTGATCCACATGAATCTCATGCTTTGGGATGTTTTGAGGTAGAGGAAGCAGCTCAATTTGCCATTGTCATTCTCATGGAAAGATCTTGTACCACTAAGATCATTAAGACTTGCCCATTTTGAAACATCAGGGTTGGCCATGGTTCGTCCATTCGGATTGGTGGGGAAAAATATTCATAGATGCTTCATTTTGGATTTTCAAAACTCAAATCCGTACCGTAATTTTTGATGATTTTTGTTGGTTTATATATGTCCCACACTGATTCGGTACATCCCGATGAGTTTTCCCACATTTTCCAAGTTCAACCATGGTCCCCAGTCATCTCCCAGGTTAGAAGCCATCAACCAGCACCAGCTGCTGAGTGGCCGCTGGACCTCTGACAATCGGTCGGGTGTGGCTGGCACCTTGCACCGCATCTCGCGCAACGTGGACCCCACCGATGGCTCTGTGGTGGGGGACCTGGCCGTGGCAGGGCTTGGTGGAAGATATCTACAATTTTGAGACAGATCTCATTTAGGACTAGGAATGACTAGGAACATTTGGAGGGGATGATTTTTTGGATAGTCACATATTATTAGGATCATTTGAATTATTTGAGTGATTGTTTGTTGGTGATGATTTTTCAGGTAGTTGATTGATTTCATGGATGATTTGGAGTATGTTGGAGGGCTTGGTGCGTCATGGTGCTTGGCCAATGATGTTGATGGACGTAGGCATGGTGTAGATTGAGGATGGATAGATTCAGGATGGAAATGAAGTTGTTGGATATCATGTACCAACATCGTTGTGGGTCAAAATCCCGGATCCAGGGGCCACAGATTTTCATCATGTTGATGTAGCATGATGTAGTAATTCTTAGTGTATGAATGTGTATGATAGATTATGATAGGATATGAGATATGTTTTTTTTGGTGGGGGTGGGGGTGCCCAATTTTGGCCCATCCTCATATGCCATCCGGAAACTGAGAGCTCTCCTGCCAGGTCGGCATTACCATCCGCATGGCACATGCGCAGTATGGGATGTTAGATCAAGTGAGCGCACTCAAGAGGTCCTTGCAGAACAAGAAGCTGGGCTGGTGGTGGATATGGAGACTACCCTTGAAATTTTGCCAGGCAACTTGAAGACGAGGGTCTTCAAAGCTATCAGTTGATGGTTGTACTATGTTGTTCTATGAGTAAATGACCGATTCGGGGTTCGCGTTGATTGTTTGGGGGTGTTTGAGGTTCATGAATTTGGAATGGCACAATATGGCAAGTGTTCTTTAAGGATCTTTAAGGAAGCGGTGCGTGCTCTGGAAGACAACCTAAAGAGAAAATCCACAGTTGGTGCTTTCAATTTTGTCCCGTACTCTGTATCGTACGTTGAATAAGTTGAGTTTTTATCTACGGCAATTGGATATATACAATAGCCATGCAATCATGTGCGATCCATATTTACGATATACTGCAGTTACCATTCTCATTTTCACAGTTGAACCTACCTTACTTAGCAACTCCTTGGTATTTTGCCCAACCTCTTCTCTCAGGAAGTCGCTTCTTGTCCTTGGTCCACCGGGTAGTGGCAAGACCACTTTGCTGCGGGAAGTGGCGCGTTTGCACGATGAGGAGTTTCAGCATCGCGTGGTCATCGTGGACACCTCCAGCGAGATCGCTGGGTGACTGGGATGGTGAAGCTATGGGGATTTTTTAAGGTAGCAAAGACACGGGAAGAAACCTCCCACTTGGGAATTCGGGGATCTGTCTTATCATGTCTTATCATCAATCATAGATCAAGTTTAATTAGTGAGATTTGGGGATGGTTGACTTATGTTTTTGGTTTGTGCATCGTGGTTGTGGAGGAAAACATATTTGGGAGTGAGATAAGACGAGATAAGAGAATGAGGGTCTGAATAAGTTACCAGAATCTTGGAATCGGGATGTGACAGTAAGAAATGGCAACAGAATCACAAAGAACAGATTATATCACCGACAGCAATCAGAATGAAAGCAACAATGCCTACTCTTGCTTCCGTAGCTGGAAAAAAAAACACAACCTTTCATCAGGAAAGTTCCTGCATTGCAGATCTCAGATCCTACATGCTTCACCCATGAGACTTAGCATTGCCAGCACTGGTTGTAGAAGGAACCATGGCAGTAAAAGAATAGATGACATGTAACATTTGTAACCCCCAGTCAAGAAATTTGATGACCCTAAACATGTCCAAAACCGATTTGGTCAAGTAACACCGTGACACCCAGTTGCACCACCATTGCCTGAGGTTCGGCAAAGTGCGCCACCCCGCTGTGGGACGTACGACGCGGAGGCGTAAAGTCGCCGACAGAGATAAGCAGTACAAGGATATGCTGGAAGCAGTGCAGAACGACACACCCCAAGTGCTAGTGATTTGGCTGAAAACAATGTGAACCCTAAGGCCATTGGACAAACCCTAGAAAATGTGATTCATTTGTTACACGTTTGGGAAATTGCAATCCTCTACTTCACGAAGCATGTAACTCAACACATCTGAAAATTAATGACAATTCAAAATCTGAATGAGCCACCTGCAATGTCGACGCGCTCACCCACTATCAGCTTCGGGGGTCATCTACTGCCCACTACCCTACTTGGATATGCGCCCCATAAGATTCCAGCCCAATCCCAGTCATCCATGTGAAAGATCTCAAAGTCATCCCAGTGATGAATGGGGTTTGTCTGGGAATGTGGCATTCTATTGAAAATGACAATTTGAAGGGTATATCATATCCCCCATGTTCAGAACTAATTTGCGATGTCCTATGATTCCTTTGGTCCCTATACATCCAGCCACCTGAGGTCATCGATGAAATCGGCAGCGCCTCCGAAGTCGAGGCCGCTTGTTCCATCGGCTTTCGGGGCATCGTCCTGGTGGCCACGGCCCACGCGTGCAGCTTGCAGGAAGCGATGAACAATCCCACCCTGCAACCACTGTGCTTGGCCATCAATCTGGGTGCATTTGGGGGTTTCCTAATGGCTGGGGGGTACCCAAAAATGGATGCTTTATAATGGAAAATCCTATATTAAAATGGATGATTTGGGGGTACCCCTATTTTAGGAAATCATTTCTTATAGTTCATGAATGGTTACATGTATAATTAATGATCGTCCATTTGCTCACTCTTTTGTTGTTTGGGATGAGAGCTACCAGCGATGAAACTTGCACTGGCTGTGTTGGTAAGAGTATCGGTCAGGTAAAGCAAGCAATGGTGATGGTGGCACCTAAAGCTGTATTTCCTTACCTTCCAGCATTCCCGCACTTTTCAGTGACAACAAACCCTTGAAGGTATGTATATAAGTCAATCCTTCACATGTCCATCATCAGATTAAAATGATTATATAAGTAATGGATGTATGTTGGTGCACCCCCAGTATCCCCCAGTTCTTGTTTTAATCACCCACAAAACAAGGCCACAACCTCACCTTTGACACTGGAACGGGCTACCCCCCTTGTTCCTCCTCCAAGGTTCGGCAGCTTCGAGAAGAGCACCATCGGCGATGAGATGGCGCGCCGCACCCCAGGGGGCCGGAAGTTCGTGGAGGAACGGCGCAACGAGCCCGTCTTTCAAAGTCTGGTGGAACTGGGGCAGGATGCGGGGGATCAATGGATCCTTGGCGAGGCGAGGCGATTGAGGTGGGTGGATCTGGGTGGAATTGTCCTGCTAATGCGAGTTCAGAACAAGTCCAGATTCAATAGTTATATTATTAGTTATATTGCTATTTTGTTTTGTGTCTAGATGAGACCGCCAGAGTTGCAAGTAGGCTGTTCCTTGACCGAGAACATGCAAGCAACAACTATGAAAGTGTTGGATCGTTGTGCTTGGTTACCAGCTCTCCTTTTTTGAGACCAACGCAGTGTTTGATATTTGCTATATTTCTATATTTTATCCAGGGGTTTTTGTCCCAACTTGTGTATCAATTGGTCAGATTGTCACGGGTACTGCCACAAAGAGTAGCAATCAGTAGCTATTGATTTGTGACTGACTTGTTCTGCCAAGCAACTGGCTGTGAACCATTCTGACAGCCCTGACGCCATGAGACAAGGACCATCTATACGGATTTGAAAGCCGCTGTGGATGGCATTTTGAGCAAAAAATCCCCTCAGCCGATGTTTCACCAACCAAGTGTAGCTTGGTTGTGCAATCTTGTGCAGGGGTGCTTTGAGTCCTACAGCGTATACATTGTGTTTGATTTGAAGGAGTGACTTTTCTCTACTTTGGAGGATGTACCAGCTCAGTGTGCCAGTCCAAAGATCAACGATGATGACTTTGTTTGCAACATCACTTCACAGCCTGTAGTGCTGGTTTTGAACATTTTGATGCAGCTTTTCTCTTTCCTCCTCTCCCATTTGCCCACCAAGATCTTACATGAGACCTCCAAGAATAGTTTTGACAAGCCAGTTTACCGGAGAAAGCCTGTTGGACACTTCATATCAAATTTCCAATATCTCAGCGCCCACACCGAGGGAGGATACAGCCAGGAATCCTCTGGGCAGCGACTACGTCCAACAAACGGTCCACAGAATCTTTGCGAACAGCTTTTGCCAATCGTATCAGTACCCCAAATTACCACTGGACTGGAACAACCGCCCTGGTCAACAAAAACAAAAGAAAACGGTATGTATATAATTGTAGGTGAACATCTCCTGGTACAGTAGCGGTTATCTGTTCCTTTCCTTATGGTGAGAGATGCAATGACCCAGCCTCATGGTTTCTCAACGACCACCCTTGAAGATCTTTGAAGGGCTTATCTGTTTTAGCCGTGATGGGTGAAGATGTATTTGAATGTAGGGTTTTCAGAACCACTGGCAGTCAGTGATGCTGAGCTGAATTGTTTTGTTTCAAGCAGTTTGGTGCTTGATGTGTTGTTAAGGCTGTTAAGGTGTGCCAAATTGGAACCCAACATGGGATGTAGCAGCCATTGAAAAAGTGTCTTCGCTGAAACAAACTCAGGGTTTTAGGACCGTTGTTTGAGTTCTTGAGTATATACATGTGATTATTGCCCATGTTTGCAAATTCTAACTTGCTGTTAAACCGTCATGCCGACACATGTATCCCTGCAGTTCAATCTAGTTGAACCCAATCAGCGCTTTGGTAATATCAAGTGTTCTTGATTGAAATTCCATGGGTTTCACTCCATTCAGTCATTCCCAGCCCATTGGGACCAATCTGACTGTTTTTGGTCATTCAGCATCGAGGATGACATCATCAGGACCTTTGGCTGCAGGAGGAGATGAAAAAACACTTGGAGATGTAAGGTCTGAGGTCGACGAATCCATTCGCCCTTATAAATTGATACACATGGGCTTTGAATATATGATGGGCATATAGTTGCGTCTTCTTGACACTAACATTCTTTGAGGTCTGGCTTTGAAGAGGATTTCTCCAAGTGCTGGTTGCTTGTGTGTGCTTGTGTAAGTTCGTTCCTCTTCGAATTGGGATGACACTGCAATGAGTTCAGTCCAATCTCAAGACTGTCGTGGATCCCAGAATGACGTCTTAGTTGTATCCGTTCAGATATTTCCCTCACCCCCCGCACCTATACACGCCACAACTACCTGGCCATGTGGAGCCATCATGAGCCATGTTAGGTGGTTATGGGCCCGGAATATACCTCCTTTGCTTCGACGGCGGCGCGGATCGAGAAGAGAATGGCGCCTGTCGCGGGGGCGCTGGCGCGGTGCTGAAACAGCTTAAGGCGACCCCAAATGATCGTGATGCCAGAAGGACTTGAGCGGCCAAGGGCGCCCGTATTTTTTGATATTGTTTTATTTGGCAAAATGTGTCAAAAGATATCGAGAGATGTCAAAAGGATGGACATGTTGAAACTATATATTATATCCAGACATGAAGAGTTTCCGGTTTGCTTGAACTTGCTTGCTGTATTTTTATTTTCTTGGGTGAGCTCCACTGAGCGCCGCAACGAAAGGCGCAAGCTACATTCTTGCTCTTGCTCATGGATTCTCTTTTTCGAGAATGTGCGATACAATATTATATAATATTATACAATTGGATTCAAAGGTGGTGATGATTGAATAGTGACTTACTATGACTTTCTTAGTTTCTGAACCTCTACATGATTATATATTGTTTCTGTGTGTTTTCTTCGCATTGTAAGGGGGCATTCATCCTGATAGCAACTGGTAAACGCGACGGTTTTAAAGCACGGTTAGCTCATGTGTTTTCATTGAGTTGCTTGCCCTTTTAGCTTGTTTGTTTGCCACTAATATTTGTTTCAGTTCAGCTTATCTTAATTCAACACGCAATCCCCTGCATGCTGCAGGAACCGACGGGCCTGGAGGTTGTATTCGCCCCATGCCAGTGCAGAGCAGATGGAGTACGCGGCCCTTTTGATCGGCGTGCGCGGAGTTTTCGATTCACTCGGCGACTTGAACCCCCCAGCGCAGAAGATCTTCATCGAGGGAGACTGTCGACACTTGGCATTGTGTTAAATCATTCCACCAGCCAAAGCCATGATTGACCGTATTGAGGATATTGAGGACTAAGGTGACTAAGGGTGACACCATTTGCTCAAGCTGGCAACGCTTCTGGATCCCGCATGTTTATATAGTTTGATCCAGGAAATTTGTTGGAACCTGCGGGGCTGGAAATGCTGAGCTTGAATAATTGAACTTGTACATAAATAGCTGCGTGGACGTGATACCGGCATTCTTCGAAATAAACGAACACCATCCGACACAGCTCAGTCGTCAAAACCCTTCAAAGGATTCGTCACAGACCGACATGGCGGCTCTCAACCAGCGCAGGTGTTGCGACAGGTTGCTGGGTGGTGGATTTATTTACATGTTGTATTTCATCCATGTGGCGTATTGTATGGGGAGTTTTGGCGATTATATGGCAGTGCGGTGATTATTTTTGGTACCTCGTGCTTTTTTGGTGCAGATTCCATCACACGTAGTTGACCTGGTTGATCTTGGGAAGATTGGACGTTGACAACTCCACGGTGGTGGGTATTGCCTATCGCATCCTATCGCTTTGTTTTTCATTAATGGCAAAAGTGTTCAGCTAGTGGTTTCCACAAAGAACAGAGTCCAAACATTGCCAACAGTCCACGCCCACTCCTAAAGTTCAATTCATGAAGAGCTAAAATCAATAACCACCATGATACGTTTTCGCACTGCACCTATGTTGCACGGTTTTTTCCCGAATGCGTAGCAAAGGGTTCTCGTTTTACCTTGGGGGTCTGGGGGTTGGACTGTGTTCGTTTCATGTGGCTTTGCCGTCCGTTTTGGCGNTTTTTCCCGAATGCGTAGCAAAGGGTTCTCGTTTTACCTTGGGGGTCTGGGGGTTGGACTGTGTTCGTTTCATGTGGCTTTGCCGTCCGTTTTGGCGCGGACCGCCGTGTCTATGGGGGAAGCCACAAAGGTGAGCATGTTTTCGACGTNATGTTTTCGACGTGTCAAACGTGTCGAACCTTCGTTTCGTGTGGCAGGCGTGGCATTTTGTGACATGCCAACGTTTTCCATGATGTCGTCGCCTCGCGTTCGTTTTGGCGGCCGGAACGCCGTGTCTATG
>BGPT01002691.1:0-64802 GCA_003297045.1 Symbiodinium sp. clade C Y103 | reverse complement strand
GGATCTGCTCTGCCATCCATGACTCACAACAACGAACCTCTCCTATAGGTTTCCTATTCTGAAACTTCCGCCACCGCCTTGTGCGGTACTACTGGTAGTGATTGATAATGGTTACTAACGGTTGATCAGTGCAAACAATCTACCCAGTTGGATTCACCAATGGATGAAGCATGGATGAACCATGATGGGATGCTTGTGGGATTTATTGTTGAGATGTTGGATGGAAAAAATGGATGAGAGAAGTGGGGATATGATGGGGACTTTTATGGATGAGGAGGTGGGCAAATTGAACTGTCCCTAGAGGTATCTGCTAACTCAGCCCTAGAAATTTGGACCCAACTCTTGGGGTGAACACCTCGAAAGTGCTGGGTTCTGACCTCAACTACACGCAGAAAAGATATGACTTTGGGGCAAAAAAAGGGGGGGCTCTTTCTGTCCCTCCAAATTCAAGGGGCCCAACCTTGGATTCCTTGGAACTTGCACCCCATTGGACCCGCTGGACTCCCCCCGCCTGTCGGCAAATGATGGCATAGGTGGTTCCATCCGGATAAAGGTCTGCCGGTCGAAAATTCATCGGACACATTCGGTCCACATCCGCGTCTTTGTTCTCTGTATCTGTGTCTTGAAAATCTATTTATCTGTCGGTCTTGTTATATATATATATATAAAACTCTGTAAGTTGTATATACCCAAAAAATCCCACTCATTTTATCCTCGGGTTAATTGCGAATTCTCACTCTGGTGGCAAAAATGAGTCATTTGACTTTCAGGGGATGGCAGGATCGGTTCGATGTTCGAGTTGGGATCCTTGGACGTCTCAAAAGGTGGTCGAGGTCGAAATCGTTTTATGTTTTTTCGTGGTATCTGAGCAAATGTGATATATAACTGGGCTATTTCATATTGTGTGTGCATATTTATATATATATATATGGTATGTATATATATATACATATATATATATATATATATCATGGTTGGGATATTTCACACGGGCAATACTTGGAGTTCACTGAATCATCAGCAGGTCTCCAAAAAAAAGGCGAAAAGCGCCTGATCCTTGTGCCTTGATATTGTAGTGAATGTCTCCGCTTCCAAACTGAGCCGCAGGGATGGCTGGAAAAATCGAGGGATTTGGGGTAAAAATCGAGGGATTTTGGTACAAAAATGTACAAAAAACGGATCGAAGCCAGATTTTTGCAGCTTCTGCTGATCGAACCCTGCTCATTGCAAGGTGGTGATCGAAAACTAAGGATCCCCCAGTCATCCACCAATTGTCAGCGTCCCAGGTCCCACCACTTGCTTGCGAGGGTGCATTGGAAATTTGAGGCCCATGCTGATGCGCTTCTGCAATGCGGTGCCCCATACTTAGTGAAATTGGTTCATAACTAGACAAACTCTGATTTATGGTAGATAGATCTATATTTGGATGGGTTTTTTTCAACCAACAAACCTCACGTTTTTGGGCCATTTTGTGACCAGTTCTCCACCTGATAAATAAAGTCCATGCATGGGTTTCACCCACAATGCAAGGCATGTACATGAATCTGTATATTTTTGGGCCATTTCAGAAATGCGTAACATGTTCTATCATCAACCGTTGACGATGAACGACTTCAGCACCTCGTAACTGCAGCCACTGGGAAACAAAGCGCTATCAATTTGACCAATCCTTGGGCCAGGTGTGGCTTCCGCCATATCCAACTTGGACCCATGGGGAAGGAATAAGGAACCAACTCTTTGGGTCCTTGATCATTGGGCAAAGCTGTTCCAAAATGCCAAAATGTTGGTTGAAACCCTTTTGAGCCCTCATTGTCGATGGATCAAAATCTCAAAATACCTAAATCAAAGTACTTGTAGTTTCAAACCGGATTCAAACTATGAATGACAAAGATCAGCTTGCTTCTGGAGTTTTATCCACATGCACATGACGAATACCTGGTTTTCTACCTAAAGAACATGCAGAATTTCGTGACAGTTTCCTTGCTCGGTCATCCAGAGACAAACTTCGCCAGGTTGCCAGTTTCCTTCACCGTCAGTGGCAGCAGTTTGACAATCTGCGGAACTGGTGATATCCTCAGCACCATTCAGCCCCGAACCGAAAATCAAACGTGACACAAACAAAAAAAAAACGGCGGATCTGGGGCTGTAAGTAAGGAGGAACACATCCAACCGGCCAAGGCAGGGATCTACCAAGATGTGGGTGATATGCCATGGTGATGCCAAGTCCAAGTATCATTGTAGCTGGCAGAACAGACATATCCACCAGCTGTGACCTTCTCGTAGACATAATCTTGTGCATGGACGACCTGCCGCCATCAGCTGATTTTCGGCGATCATTGAAATGTTGAAATCATCGTGAAATGAGTCATGAAAATATTAATTTCCTTCACCTATGGTTGATTTTTCTATGTCATTCTACGATCTCTTTGGAACGATCTTTTCTGACGGAAGTTCCTGGCCCAAGTGGCCGCTTCGCACAGTGCACCTGAAACAGGAGAACGAGGCGTAGTATCCCGAGACGTAGCATCCACCTGTGGCCCGAAAATTGGGGATCCCTGGGATCCCGATCACCAAATTACAAATTGGCAGTAAATTAGATAGTATAAGTCCTTTTTTCTAACCATCTAACCAATAACTAGGGCATTCTCAATGGATCAATTGGGCTTTAAGCATCTTCAAGCATCTTCAAGCATCTTTAAGCAAGAATTAGGTTGAATTCTAGAATCATGATGTGAGCAATGAGATATCAATTAAATATAGCCGCTAGTAGATGCTAGTACCGTATGGCAAACCGGCAAACCGACATTTGAATTTTCCACTCCCAAGAAAAGCCCAGGATTCTGGGATGCAGCGATATCTGGCAGGGCTTGCATGGGCCTGGTGATTTTTTTCAAATTCTGAAAGTGTCGCCAAAGTTCATGCTTCCAAAAATGGTCCTTCAGGAGGTCTCATTTCATTCGTAAAGCCATGTCCAGTCAATCCAGGTCTCAAGACATTGGTAACCTTGGCTACAAAAACAGCATGAGCCAAGACACTTTGTGGAGCTCATCACATGGAAAACATCTCCTGCACGATTCCATGGAGCCCAGAACATCGACTTCTGTGGCTGGTATTCCAACGATGCAGTGGGGGTTATTCATGGGAATAACCATGGTGATAAGTGATAACTGCTATTAGTTGGGATATAAGCCCTTTAATTGCGGTTGGTTATATAGAGAATGATATCCATATGTATATAATATACATGGATATTATATATAATATATATATATATACATATATATATATATATATAGATACATACATAGATAGAATATGCATATGTATAGAATTATATAGACATCCACTCAGTTCACTGGAACTGCACCCCCCCGTTGGCGCCTACATACCTACAAACCTAGCCCAATAAATATTCAGGTCTAGATTGTCCTCGTTCATGTTACTTTACATTTGCATGAAACTATGCATGTCAGACGAATCGAAATTTAAAAAAGTCTGCTCAAAATGGAGCATCTAACCCCCGAAGCCCCATTAGTGCCATTAGATCCTATTTTTTGTGAGCGGGTGGTATCGTTGGTATCCCCATTTCCGCTCACCTTGCTCCTTTGAGTTGGCATAAGGCTCAGCGTTGCACTTGACTAAGGTTCCATAAGCTGAAAATTCAGGCACCTTCAAAAATTCACCCAAATGGCCCCATTGAATCCCACTAAAATCCAATGAAAACTCCATTCCTTACTAGTAGTCTTTTCTGGAGCTTTTTTGCTGGGTTGCAAGTTGACCAGAATCTCTACAGCAAGCGCTGCATGTTGACATCGGACTTGGAGTTCACCGCGGAAAATCCGCGTTGTCCTCCTCAACCGCCCCAGGTGACACAGGTCGCAACAGCATGGCGTGCTTTGACACCTGCAAGTAAAAAACACAAAAACAAAAAGGGAACATGTTCAGCTCCGCAAAGTTGAGTTGAAATAATTGATGAAGGTTTCAAGAAAAATATGCAGAAACCCAGCTGCTAGCTCGGAACATCACCTGCAATAATTGTTGTTCTGCTCAGCTTGGTGATATCTCACCATGATCCCATTTCAGCCATTCCTTTCTAAAGCTTTGGACCGAGAAAGCACCGCAGAGTTCTGAAATCGAAGCATCTCTCAATCCTGCCCTTCTTCCGCGCGGTGGCATCTTTCATGTTACTTCCAGGCCACTTAATTCTTCTAGATGTCTCCATGCATTCCGACCTCGCCAAAAAAAAAACGGCCTATGAAATGCAGGTTGCTGCTTTCAACAGGACTCTTGAGGCTCCAATTTGTCAAACCTTTCAGGTTCAAAGAATTGGTTGCTTCTCAGCTACAAGAGTTGGCACAGAACTGCACAGCCCAGGATGAAGAGCGACGACGAGCTACGGCTATTCTTGATCGATGATCTCTGAAGCATTTGATGAGTAGATAAGTAGATACATCCAACTACAGAGGTTCCAAAAAACATCCAGCCTGTTTCTTAGAAGGCCACTACCTGTTTCTTCTGTCAAGGATTTGTGTATGCGGCAAGGATATCTCCCATTCTTCCTGCTCAAAGTGTAATCAAAAATGACACAGACAAAGGCATCCCAGTGAGTATGTGAAAGATGTCCATGCCACCTCTTCTGGTGTCACTCAACTGCTTGCCCTCTAATCAAACATGGTTTGCTGTGAAATCACCCATTTTTTAGATGATTTTCCCAGATATAAACCTCCGTTTGTAGCGTATGTTCCCATATGTTCCCATGATTTTCCATATTCAAACGGGATTTTCTAGCTAGCCACGTTTGATCATACCGTTTTGGGTCTCTGTTGATTTTTTCAACATTAACCTCCTCCAAACGTGGCGGCGTCTCCACCAAGCCCTCCAGAATTTTCAGCTGTACCTGCGGGGGGGCAATGATGGTTCCTGGAGATTTATGGGAAATCTATTTAATGTGGGTAAAAGTAAAACAATAATAAACCACTCATTTGGGAATGGTTTTTACCTATTTATGGTGAAATTGGGGATGGTTTAGCAACATTAGTATGGTTTGATAGGGTTCAATAGCGACAATATGCGGGTCATAGGGGAAAATGTTAGGATATCTATGGATTTACCCTCTGGGAATCAGGCTAGGACATCCCATGAAATACGTTGCGGTTGGGAAAATCATCGAACTAAAATGGGCGTGCAGCTTGCCATGGTTCTAGTAACCAGAGGGGAATCAATTAGTGAAGCATGTGGCAAAAAAATGATCATTACCTCCTAATTGAATTGGATTTAACTATTGATTTTTTGCCTGTGCCAGAGTGGATCCCCGATCCTCTCGATATCCAAACATGTTCGGCTTCAAGGGGCGCAGTGCAAGCAACTGCGCTCTGGTCTCTCTTCGTCATGCCACACCTGAGCAAAGTGAAGACGTGACCATCCAGTCGTTCAGGTTTTGAAAGCAAGATATGCGCTACATCAGAAATCCTCAGGGGTACCATGCTGACTCTGCTGTGCATGGACTGGCTCTAGAAATTCCATATGGAGCTTCTCAGCATCCGTTCATGGACAGTCTGGAATCTCCCAGCAAACTGATGATCTCAGGTACGTAACAGCTTGAACAGCTTTTTTTGGGGGGAGGACCCAAAAAAGTGTCTTTCCGAAGACATCAACTGCGCAGTTGCCGTCACGGCACTTGAAAGGAGAACATCCATCGCCAGGCGCAGTGACTGGCCCAGCAGCCCTCACGTTGCAAGCTACAGATGGGTGATTTTGAGGTAGGACTCCGGTAGGACATATGCTTTTGAAGTGCTAATCTTTTACCTAGAATTTGTAGAACTGCAAGGGGGGCTCTAAGTTGTTTTGGGTATCACTCGCCAGACCTTAGCCAGGCTAGCTGAAGAGCTGTGCAGTTGTGGTTGATGATTTCAGGATTGCGCACCATGGTCCAATGGTGTGGTGCTCATTCTGCACCTTGAGCCAGTGGCACCATCAAAGCCAGGTCACAAGCCATCTCGAGAGCTGTGGGGAATCTGTGGGAACCATTGGATTGACACCACCTCCTTCTGAGGGTTGTTTGCACATGCCACCGGCCCCTCCAATTTGTGATGGGAACTAGTCACTACGGATTGCTGAAATTGTCGAAATAGCCAGTCATTCTGTATGTAAGATTGGTCACAAGGGCTTTGACCCTGATTCACACCAGTTTAAAAAAAATGCAAAATAGAAAAGTGGCTTCCGCACCTGACGGCAGCACAGCTTCGGCTGTACCTTTTCTTGCAGCTTTGCAGCATAGCTTCGGGTGCGGGTGAACTGCAGAGATCTCAATACCGGTTGTAGCAGCTGATGCAATACCAGTAGGATCTCCATGCCCGGCCAGCATCGGGCCCCACCGTTTTCTTGCAATCCGTGCAGGGTTTGGCGGCCTGGGGCATCTTGTACAGTTTCACCTGCAGGGATCCCAATCTGAGAAGCAACATATCAAAGTAGGTGGAACAGACTTCGGGACTTGTCTTGACAAGAATCATGCGTTTGAGTAGAGATCACTTCTCAATGAATAATGAAGAAGGAAGAACTCGAGCCCCATCAGAGGAAAACCAATTGTTGTCCTGTCCTCCCTTACTTCCGATTCCAATGATCAGCCTTTCACACCCCGACCTTCACATTTCGATCTTTCACATGCTCTGCAAACTCATCCAAAGCTGCTCGGTACTGCTTCCAATCACCACCCGCAAGGCCGCAACCAATCTGGTATGGAAAGGCCACGCTTTCCAACTCCGGCAATTGGGCAATCTGTTTCAACGCAGCCTTGAACCACTCCAAACGCTGCTTCTCATCATCTGTCACCCCATGACCAGCCCTGATGCCTCTATACTCCACTGGACCGCGTCCTCGATTGGGTTTCCCAGGACAGAACTGGGCGAAGACATTGATGACGCCGCGCTTCTCCTGATCTTCATCAGCGCACGGGCCGCCCATCACTGCAATGCTACCGGGGCAATCGCCCTTCTCTGTGCCTCTTCGTTTCCTGGCAGATACGTGCCATATCCCCTCTTGGCTACATACCCCACACCCCAATAAATGTATATATACTACAGAATACATATATGTATATATGTATATATATAATTATATTTATATTCCATCGTACTCCATCATTTCAAGTATTGAATTATACCAGCGTTGACCCCAAACAGCTGTAGGAAATTTCAATTATATTTTCTTGTGGCAGCAAAAAGGTATCATTTCGGCATGAGTGGAAACCAAAAAAGGGGAACAAGTGGAAGATCTGTCTAAACTCATGTGGCCCAGAGCACCCAGTGTGGGAGACAAGCGTGGGCGACAAGAGTGGGAGACAAGTGTAAAATCATGCAGGGCGCCCAGACTGGGAGACAAGAGTGGGAGACAAGTGTGGGAGACAAGTGTGGGAGACAAGAGTGGGAGACAAGTGTGGGAGACAAGAGTGGGAGACGAGTGTGGGAGACAAGTGGGAGACAAGTGTGGGAGACAAGTGTGGGAGACAAGTGTGGGAGACAAGAGTGGGAGACAAGTGTGGGAGACAAGAGTGGGAGACGAGTGTGGGAGACAAGTGGGANCATGCGGCCCAAGGCACCCAGAGTGGGAGACAAGTGTGGGAGACAAGTGGGAGACAAGTGTAAACTCATGCGGCCCAAGGCACCCAGAGTGGGAGGCAAGTGTGGGAGACAAGTGTGAGATACAAGTGTGGGAGACAAGTGGGAGACAAGTGTAGGCTCATGCGGCCCAAGGCACCCAGAGTGGGAGACAAGTGTGGGAGACAAGTGAGAGACAACTGTGAACTCATGCGGCGCAAGGCACCCAGAGTGGGAGACAAGTGTGGGAGACAAGTGGGAGACAACTGTAAACTCATGCGGCCCAAGGCACCCAGAGTGGGAAACAAGTGTGGGAGNGGCACCCAGAGTGGGAGACAAGTGTGGGAGACAAGTGGGAGACAACTGTAAACTCATGCGGCCCAAGGCACCCAGAGTGGGAAACAAGTGTGGGAGACAAGTGGGAGACAAGTGTAGACTCATGCGGCCCAAGGCACCTAGAGTGGGAGACAAGTGTGGGAGACAAGTGGGAGACAACTGTAAACTCATGCGGCCCAAGGCACCCAGAGTGAGAGAGAAGTGTGGGAGACAAGTGTGGGAGACAAGTGTAAACTCATGCGGCCCAAGGCAGCCAGAGCGGGATTCAAGTGTGGGAGACAAGTGGGAGACAAGTGTAAACTCATGCGGCCCAAGGCACCCAGAGTGGGAGACAAGTGGGAGACAAGTGGGAGACAAGTGTAAACTCATGCGGCCCAAGGCACCCAGAGTGGGAGACAAGTGGGAGACAAGTGGGAGACAAGTGTAAACTCATGCGCCCACAGGCACCCAGAGTGGGAGACAAGTGTGGGAGACAAGTGCGGGAGACAAGTGTGGTAGACAAGTGTGGGAGACAAGAGGGAGACAAGTGTAAACTCAAGCGGCCCAAGGCACCCAGAGTGGGAGACAAGTGTGGGAGACAAGTGGGAGACAAGTGTAAACTCATGCGGCCCAAGGCNGGGAGACAAGTGTAAACTCAAGCGGCCCAAGGCACCCAGAGTGGGAGACAAGTGTGGGAGACAAGTGGGAGACAAGTGTAAACTCATGCGGCCCAAGGCGCCCAGAGTGGGAGACAAGTGTGGGAGACAAGTGTGGGAGAGAAGTGTGGGAGAGAAGTGTGGGAGACAAGTGGGAGACAAGGGTACACTCAAGCGGCCCCAGGCACCCAGAGTGGGAGACAAGTGTGGGAGACAAGTGTAAACTCATGCGGCCCCAGGCACCCGGAGTAAGTGTAAACTCATACGGCCCAAGGCACCCAGAGTGGAAGACAAGTGTGAGATACAAGTGTGGGAGACAAGTGGGAGACAAGTGTAGACTCATGGGCCCAAGGCACCCAGAGTGGGAGACAAGTGTGGGAGACAAGTGTGAGAGACAACTGTAAACTCTTGCGGCCCAAGGCACCCAGAGTGGGAGACAAGTGTGGGAGACAAGTGGGAGACAAGTGTAAACTCATGCGGCCCAAGGCACCCAGAGTGGGAAACAAGTGTGGGAGACAAGTGGGAGACAAGTGTAAACTCATGCGGCCCAAGGCACCCAGAGTGGGAAACAAGTGTGGGAGACAAGTGGGAGACAAGTGTAGACTCATAAGGCCCAAGGCACCCAGAGTGGGAGACAAGTGGGAGACAAGTGTAAAGTCAAGCGGACCAAGGAACCCAGAGTGGGAGACAAGTGTGGGAGACAAGTGTAAACTCATGCTACCCAACAACACCCAGAGTGGTAGTCAAGTGTGGGAGACAAATGGGAGACAAGTGGGAGACAAGTGCAAACTCATGCGGCCCCAGGCAGCCAGAGTGGGAGACAAGTGTGGGAGACAAGTGTGGGAGACAAGTGGGAGACAAGTGTAAACTCATGCGGCCCAAGGCAGCCAGAGTGGGAGACAATTGTGGGAGACAAGTGCAAACTCATGCGGCAAGTGTGGGAGACAAGTGTGGGAGACAAGTGTGGGAGACAAGTGGGAGACAAGTGTAAACTCATGCGGCACAAGGCACCCAGAGTGGGAGACAAGTAAGGAAGACAAGTGGGAGACCGGTGTAAACTCATGCGGCCCAAGCCACCCAGAGTGGAAGACACGTGTGGGAGACAAGTGGGAGACAAGTGTAAACTCAAGCGGCCCAAGGCATCTAGAGCGGGACGCAAGCCTGGGAGACAAGTGTAAACTCATGCGTCCCGAGGCACCCAGAGTGGGAGACGAGTGTGGGAGACAAGTGGGAGACAAGTGTAAACTCATGCGGCCCAAGGCACCCAGAGTGGGAAACAAGTGTGGGAGAAAAGTGGGAGACAAGTGTAAACTCATGCGGCCCAAGGCACCCAGAGTGGGAGACAAGTGGGAGACAAGTGGGAGACAAGTGTAAACTCAAGCGGCCCAAGGCACCCAGAGTGGGAGACAAGTGTGGGAGACAAGTGTAAGCTCATGCGGCCCAAGGCACCCAGAGTGGGAGACAAGTGTGGGAGACAAGTGCAAACTCATGCGGCCCCAGGCAGCCAGAGTGGGAGACAAGTGTGGGAGACAAGTGTTGGAGACAAGTGGGCAAGTGTAGACTCATGCGGCCCAAGGCAGCCAGAGTGGGAACAAGTGTGGGAGACAAGTGGGAGACAAGTGTAAACTCATGCGGCCCAAGGCACCCAGAGTGGGAGACAAGTGTGGGAGACAAGTGTGGGAGACAAGTGTAAACTCATGCGGCCCAAGGCACCCAGAGTGGGAGACAAGTGGGAGACAAGTGGGAGACNAAGTGTGGGAGACAAGTGTGGGAGACAAGTGTAAACTCATGCGGCCCAAGGCACCCAGAGTGGGAGACAAGTGGGAGACAAGTGGGAGACAAGTGTAAAATCATGCGGCCCAAGGCACCTAGAGTGGGAGACAAGTGTGGGAGACAAGTGGGACACAAGTGCAAACTCATGCGGCCCCAGGCACCCAGAGTGGGAGACAAGTGTGGGAGACAAGTGTAAACGCTTGCGGCCCAAGGCACCCAGAGTGGGAGACAAGTGGGAGACAAGTGTAAACTCATGCGGCCCAAGGCACCCAGAGTGGGAAACACGTGTGGGAGACAAGTGGGAGACAAGTGTAAACTCTTGCGGCCCAAGCACCCAGAGTGGGAGACAAGTGGGAGACAAGTGTAAACTCATGCGGCCCTGGGAGACAAGTGTGGGAGACAAGTGGAAGACAAGTGTAAACTCATGCGGCCCAAGGCACCCAGAGTGGGAGACAAGTGTGGGAGACAAGTGGGAGACAAGTGGGAGACAAGTGCAAACTCATGCGACCCCAGGCAGCCAGAGTGGGAGACAAGTGTGGGAGACAAGTGTAAACTCCATCACCAAAAGCTCACCCCAACTCAACTCACCTCACTGCTGGTTTGTACACATCCGCATGTGGAAACTTCTCTGCAATCGCTTTGGCCAGGCCCTGTGCATAGTTCGTGGCGCAGTTGGACTGCTGCACGATGTATTGCTCCATCGCCTCCAACAGATCCCCCACGACCTCCTCCAGGGCCGGGGCCGTTGCCGTTTCGGCCGGGGCCGAGGCCTCGGCCGTTTCGGCGGAAACGGCCGAAATGGCCACCTCCGAGATCGCAGCTTCCATCGGATGAAACTGGACTATGAGCACATCTGCGAAATTAGACATCTATGTCTACAAATAGGTGTATATATATATATATAATATTGATACTATACTATACTATGCTATACTATACTATACTGTACTGTACTATACTGTACTATACTGTACTATACTGTACTATACTGTAATATACTATTCTATCTAGAATCATGAAAACATCGCCTCCGGCAATTCCCATTTAGCTGGTGTTCCACCTACTTTAGCCCACAAGGAACCATCAAGCCGCTTTGCGCTGCATGTTTCAGCCACTGCTCATGTCACACCGCCTGAACCAAAACACCACCCAACCACTTTCGTTCCAACACCACAGGGGACAAACCTCCAAGCACTCTGCTCATGATCTCATCAGGTTTTCTGGCGATATCACCATATTTATTTATTGGAAGATCCAGATTTGTTCAGAAAACATAGTCTCACAAAATCCAGTGATTTGGAAATGAAATATGAGCACACACCATCCCACAGCCGGTCCACAACTAGTTGGACCAGGTCCCTTTTTCCGCGCAGCTCGAACGCACCCAGGGGGTGAAATCAAGCACCAGTCATGACCAGAGGATCAACCAGAGGACCAGGGGTACCATATTTACAAGGTTCTTACACAGCCACATGAGTTTCCTGAGAAATCAAGATTTACAAAGCTCAACCCCTACATGCCATCGGCAGACTCCCGCTGGGAGCTGAGCTACGTGCGCGGACGCTTCTTCAGGTGCCCAGTCGTAAGTCTTCCCTGGTGCGTTTTCCGATACATGCAGCAATTGCGCCGCGAAAACCTCACCCATTGAACACACAAAAGTGGTCCAAAGATGTCCAAATATTTCTTATTTTGCTATGTGCACAAAGAACAGTCAGTCTCATTATCTTAAATTTCGCTTTCGTCACATCTATTCCTACCCGCAGCTGTGTCCCGAAATCGGACGAATACTCTGACTCAAACAACGAGTTGGGGGATCCCCTTCACAATCCACACAGTCCACATACTTCAAGCTAGCTCAAACAGATGGGTTGATGCTACCCTCTGACGCAGCCAGGCCTCATCCTCACCTGCACAGCAAGCACGGCGCGTGTTTGTGAACCATCCACTGTGAAATGTGCCTAAATCCGGATGTACGCTTGACAATGCCACATATGGGCTGGGGTATATAGGAATCAATCCACATGGTAATTGTTGGGGGATGCGGACTAAAGACAGGCATCGACCACTGCTCCTCACAACGGAGGCCGCTTCGAGGCTCAAGATCCGGGACCGGACCGCCTCCCACTTCTCCATTCCAGCGCAGCATCTCCCCATTTTTGGCCTGAGCCGAAGTCCCAGGTGAGTTCTCTGAACCGAAGTCGCGAAAAAATATGGGCGAAATATTCGATGACTCTGTGGACATATAGGAAAACCATCATAATATGGAAAACCATAGTCATACATATAACATTGTATGTATACATATACATATCTATATATATATATATACATACATGTTACAGTTTGTTTATATTATATATATATAGTATATAGTATATATAATACGTATATATATAATATGTATATTCTGTATAATATTTGTATCAACTTCCCAAATTCACTCGCTGAGACTCCCAGGCACGGCCCAGGCCCGGAGAGTAGATGTAGCGACGTTCGCCGTCCTGACACCGGCCGTGGTCCCGTCCTGGGGGTAGCCATAAATCATCCAAAATTGGGGATGATCAACGGGAAAAACCAATGGTTTGGGGTATAACTATATTATTTAGGAATGTCAGGAAACCTCCATATTTAAGAAGTCCAACTGAGTCGAACTGAGTCGAACTATCCAAGTTTAGTCGAACTATCTACGGCCAATGGTGTTTTCCGGTTCTGAAACTGTTCTCTTAAGTCTAAAACAAAAGGGAACCACGATTCCGAAGCCAATGCCAGTTAAAGCCAGTGCCCGTCGAGCCTGTGAAGGTACGGCCAGAGCCTCTAACGTGTGGCGATCGCACAGTGAAATCTGACATGGAAGCGGATTGAAGATGGATTTTGTATGCAACAATGCCAGTTTGGCTCCAAGAATAGACTGGACAATAGGTTCTCCAAGACTCCAAGACAGGAAGTGATGGGCAAACTGATTTGCTGGGAGGTGAAATCATCACATCAACCATCTTCCAGCAGTAGCCAAAAAGTTATAAGAAACTCTAGCCCCATTAAAAAAAAAACATAAAGACATCACCGGTGTTTATGCTAATCATCCCCCTCAGTTGGTCACCATTCGACCATCACCTGGTTCGGTCCCGTACCGGGATCCCCGGGATCCACACCAGCAGTGCGTCTCGTAGTTGAGCCAGGGTGCATCCTCCAGCAGGCCTCGGTAGAACGCACGAGTTGTGAAACAAGTTCGGTCCATGTTGACACAAATAGCCACCTGAGTTCATCCTTCTTGTGTCATACCTGGGGGTGCAGTCAAGCTTGTATTAACCGGTACCGGTACCACCATGATTTTTGGACCCCTGAGAAGTTGGCAAATACTCCCAAAGAGTATTTCCCAAAAAATAACCTGGCTTTCACTGAAAACTGGTAGATTTGCCAAGTGTAGATTCGGCTCCCACCGAACCTCGGCCACCCGACAATCTCTCACACAGCTCAGCGCCGGTCAAACCCTTAGGGTGGGCTGCCTGGGCGATCAAAAGGAGGAGTTCACCACCAAAGAACTCTTTGAATGGGGAACAAATGGGGAACAATGCTGATGAATCAGTGGAGATCAGTGGAGAATTGATAGGGTACCTTTTCAACCAAAACCATGTTTTTGCCATTTTTGGCCGTGTAAACATCATGAAAAACACCGGCCTAAACCACAAGAATCGGATGTCGCACATTGGATGTAACCTGGCCAGAAATTGGCATGTTTGTTTCACCTAAATAAGGCCACCAAAACCACAAGAGGCTTACAAACCATGACAAAGCCGCAAAAATGTAGACAATCTACTGAACCTAGGTCAACAAAGGGCAATGAAAAATCCCAATTGATCCACAAAGATTAGGAAACTACAGCTATCTATCAGCTGAATAGATCAGCTGCGGGTGACAAATAACAATGCCAATGAAGGAACAGGGGGTGCGAGTCAATCCGCACGCTCTACAGGACTAAGCACTGCAGAGCATTCAGAGAAAGGAAAATAGAGGCCGGTGTGAGTTTCACTGTTTGGAACATCATGTGTACGTGCCTTCGGGCAATTTTGCGCCAAAAAAAATGTTTGTCAAAAAATGAATATGTCCAAACTATAGTCAATAGCATCGCCAGACTCCCCACTTTGATTGATTTTGATCATTGTTATCGTTCTTCAGATGGCCGTTCGCTGCTCCTCTCAACTGTGTTTGATTGCAACCGTTGTTTCTATGGCAGTTGCGACAGTCAGTGGATAGAGGTGGAACCGTTCCCATCAACCACTCCGTGGGTGTGAACACGGCGCACCGAGTTTGACCCGAAACCCAAACAAGTAGGGATCAGGGCACCCGACCTTCAGAGCAGCCTCCACCAGAGAAGTTACCTAGTGGACAACTGAGCCAGGAATCATGAAGTGGATGCCATCCTTGCTTTTCAAAAACCTCCAAGAACGTGCTTAGCATCAAGGGAAGAAACAAGGGGACACAATTGGGATCAATGAATGATTTGGCCTTCTATTAAACCAATCCTTATTATCTCCCTGGAAAATACTATGGGTTCGGGCATTCCAGATCCAAATCCACCAGAACATCTCCTTCTGCAATCACCACAACCTCCACAATCGACCCCAATTTTGGAAACTATGGAAGATTCTACGGTGACTCCAGCTAACTACTCCAGGATGACCATACATGTGTGTGTATATACTGTTAGCCTTGCATTAATAATAAACCCCAAACGGCTGTTTCATTGGGCTGGGTACCACATCAGTATCATTAAGTCTCCTTAGATGGGACCGCCCTTCATAAAATGATGACATCTATGTGATGTATTCATCCGGGACATCTCACCTCCTCAAAGGAAGTCTCTGCAGCTCTCGCTGGAGCCGCCTTTGGTGCCTCAGAAAAATCGTGAATCTGAATGCCTCAAATAATGTGTAGTGTAGGTAATGTGTAGGTTTCCCACTTTTCGATTTTGGGGTTACAGCTTGCAACTGCACTGCACAACCAGGTTTGTTGGCTTAATCAAATAAGACAGTGGCAACATATGAAGGCCAAAAATCACTGGGTCATCACTGGGTGTTTGGGACAACAACACTACCTGGGTAATCACAGAGGTCTTAGCAGAAGAGGGTACTCAAGCAACTCCGATGAGAATAGGAGCAACAATCACTAGTGGTTATAGTGAAGAATCCAAATAAATAAACGTGTTGCTTGAAATATGCAACAATTGCAAAGGACAAGCAACAACAATGGCCACACATGCGTAACTGGCAGATACCTGATAAGCGCGCTTAGATCTCATGTGTTGATGCTTTCTGATTTACTACGTTCTGTCCAACAATGTGGTCCTCTTTAAATTGCAGACCCACAACCTTCGAACGGATGATAAAGCAAATGTCGTGAATGTGCTAGCCGTTTTTGAGGCTGTGAGGATGCCAAAAGTTCAGCTCCGAAAAGCTATGATTTCACCTTTGTGTTGAGGATCCCGTTGCGCCGTTGCCTTTGAGGCAACTTCGAAACTTCTTCGAGCCAGCCATTCGGGGGGGCCCAGCCTGAGTCCCCCACCATATTTCGAGTGACTGGTGGAGGCTCATCAGTCTTGATGATCCTTAATGGTCAAAGGATGGTCAAAGGCATCAGTTCAGAGAGAGTCAGATCATGTTAGATCACGGACTGCACATCCTGCAAAAAAAAACATGTTCAGAGCTGGTTGGACGAAATTCCACTTCAACTTCAGCCTTTCTGGGGGAGGTCAACATTGCCAAAAAACAGCCTTGAGCAGTTCCATTCTCTTTTAAGGCAACGAGTACACGGATATCACTACCCGGAAAAAACCTATCAAAGTTCCACCAGGCAGAGACAGGTTCTGCGTACTGGGAACGCCGAGCAACAAATGGATCTGACGTTCTCGATCGTCCATGTACAACTAGCTGTAACTTTACGCTATCTTTGGATACTGTAGGTCGCGGCCCGGTCCTGAACTGATCTTTGCATCCGCTGAATCTCGGCTTCCAGGCGATTCCTCGTATCTACTTCTGGCAGCCATGGCAGTTTCCTCCAACGGGATCAGCCGGTCGATTCTGGTAGATTGGGGACCCAGCTTCGGAGGGACTCGGAGTGCAACGGTCAATCACAGCCTTGCCCCATACCCCAGACGTGCCTGACTTCTCTGCTGTAAAAGGTTGCGATATCCTGTGTCCTCACAGATCCCCACCCAACCCCGACCCGATAGAAATGAAAAAAAAACAGCTTCCCCCATCCAGGAAACGAGTAGAACATGCGGTGTGTTTTTCAGTAAAGGTTTCCCACTTCCAAATCGTGACCCCGCCGGCTCAACCTCCTTGGTCCTTCACGTCTCCAGGGATGATGGTGAGCGACTCTAAAATCGGGCCCTCGATTGGAACCTCCAGAAGGACTCAACCGACACGTCGGCAGGACACGTGCAGAATAGGTCTAATCGAGGCACTGTTTATCCTTTGGTCATCCGTATTGATTCCACAAGCGAGGACGAATCATGACCAAAGGACGAACATCTTTCACCATGACAGCATGGTTATGCCGCCACACCTCAGAGCCATCAGTAGGTTGCCAAAAGCTGAAGAGTTCTGGAGAGGCCTCAAATCATCGGTGATCTGAGGGTTTGCATGGGGGTACCCCAAAAGCTGGATGGTTTATACTGTAAAATCCTATTGAAATGGATGATTTGGTTGTACCCCCATGTTTGGAAACCTCTACCTGGTGATGGTCATGTCTGAAGTCAAAGGTGATTTTGTCAAAAACATCGTGTAGAAACTCCTCTTCCCCATGAACAATCACACTTCTGTGGTATCCCGGTATCCCGTCTTCATCCATTAACAACCTCGGATGTGGTCATAGCTGTACCAAATATTGGCAAGAATGGATAGATAAGTCTACATAAACCTTGACCCATGCACATGTTGGTCATAGAATTTGATTTGTTTGAATAATTCCCAACCGGCCCAGGTTCAAACAAATCGCTAAAGATTCAACAAAACACATTCCAGCGGTGAGATAAGATTCCCAACTTCCCAACTGCATGATTTTGCTCTCGAATCTTCCAGTTGAAATCTGTTTGTTGGGATCTGTAACTCTAACAAACTTCCCACTGGTGACCTGTGGTCAAAAATCTCAATTCAGCTACAGTTTAGCCATGAATTCGGCTCCAAAATCACTGATTTTAACCATTTTTTCCATCATTTTTTGACCAGTTCCCCAACCGTCCAGGTTGGAAAGGTCACCAGGGTCACCAGATCGCCGGAATGCCATGGGACGCCCCACCCGCCGCTCGACGCGGAAGTTTTGACTTCGTGCACCAGAAGTGCCTGGTCTGAAGCCACGACACGACACGACACGAGTCGTGACACGATGCACTGAAAATCACTGAGGCTTTGGCGCAGCGTTCCATTTTCAAGATCCAGATCTGCTACAATCTGCAAGGCATGTTTGAGTGGGTCCTCCTGAAACCTGGAAGTATAGCTGGCATGGCAGCTGATTACCAACTTCTTTTTCGGTGGCCACCATTCTCTGTTTCTCATGTTGATGCTCGAAAAAAACACCTCAGAATTTGTGCCATGTCAGATTTCATATTTCATCATGCACAATATCCGACAAATTCTTGGTGCAAACCTCCCGAAGCAACTGCCCCCAACTGCCACCAACTGCTGCCTCATGGGGCTTGGAATTCAGCCATTGTTCCGAAAGCCACCTGCATTTCCAGCAATGACCCAGCTATGGTTGAGAACAGGATTCTCGATTCTCTTCATTTATAAAATGACCATCCTTAAAAACTATATTGGATAGTATAAAGTAACTACATTGGATAGTGTACGTCATAAACAGTGACTATCATCATCACAATCCATTTTTCCATTGATAATGGTAATCCAAATATTCTGATAACGAATCATCAACCAACAGGGGCTTAGCAGCCACTGAGTTGCCGCTTCCGCTTGAGTGCAGTGGAAACAAAACCCGAAATGTTAGTGGGATATCTCAACCATCTCAGGATTGACGTGGATTAAGCATATATCAACAGATGTGGTGGTTTCCGTTTCGTCATGGGGGTACCTCCAAATGTCATTCCGTAACTTAAAAATACTGCTTGCAAACTAGCACGGAATTCAGGATTCGCAGTGAATCCCAAGAATGATGACAGAATCCCACAATCTTTGCCTCGGGACTTTGAGAAGTCTCAGCTCTGCCATCCCGCAGCGCGGTTCATGACGGTCACCAACGTCTAACAGCAACTGGTCGATGTGTGTCGATGTATGTGGGGATGGATCAAAACCTATTATTATCATTTTTTCATGAGATGAACATCTATAAATCCCAGCTATGTTGGGGTTCTGTCAATGTGCCAGGATTTTGACTCATCGCCGACGTCAAGGTTAATGTGGATACTCGACATATGTGGATGTCAATATCACCCTGAGGGGCTCTTCATTTTAACCATTGAAAGACTTCGGACATGTCGCGACCGATCCAAAAAGCGAAGTCTGTGTCAGCTGCTGAGGTCCACTGAGAGACAACTCGAATTCTGTCCATGAGTCCATGAGTCGAGGGATGTTGATTCATATAATGCATATCATCACATATGAAATAGGTTGAAATTGTCATTGTATATTGCATATATCTTAATATAACTCTGGTGTATGCGTATATGACGGACATAACGTATATAATTATATATAGTATTATATATATATATGTGCACATATTATGAGCCTGCGATTCTGATGCATGAGGCAGGTGTACCAAGCATGCTGCAACGCTGTCAAAGCTCATGACCTGAGACTAAGGAAATAACGCTTTCGTATATTGTGGCAGACCCAACCTACTAAACTGTTGGACGGTTTATACCACCCATCTATGCCAATGTTAGGGGTGGTTCATTTTTGGATTTAGCATACTACAGCAAAAAGATCCAAAGGGCCAGTTAATCCAAATGATTTGAGTAGTTAAGCCCAGCTTACCATGTGTCGTGATTTCATCAATTTCATGACCCAGGCTGGCTAAGGCGGCTAAGGTAAGGTGTGCAGATCTAGACCCTTGCTGACGCTTGTACAGAGGTCTAGAAGGGGCGAACCATGTACTCCAGATGTGCTGTGAATCTATGCTTATCTTACATGTTTTGCTTTGCATGTCGTATATGCATATTGGTTAAACGGCGCGCAGCGACTTCCATGTAGTGACGACCTCTGGCTACACAACGCACATTTTCTCAGCGAGCATGGCGTTGGCTCAAGGTCGACAGTGAAACTCTGAAAGTCACAGAAAAACACCTGGCATCTCCATGGCTGGGTCACATTCCAGAGCCAATGTCCGAGTCCAATGGTCTGAAGTTGACCTGGGTTTCGAATTCTTTTGCCCGATCCCAGTCATTTCTTCAACCAAACCTCGCCATTGGTCCAGCTGATGGAAGCTTGAGCATCCAGACTCACCTGCGCCAAAAAAAAAACAGCGACACTGAAAGAAGGTCCAACAAGGTCAAACAAGGTCACAAATCAGCTGTCAAACAAGGTCACAAATCAGCAACTCACAGTCGATTCTGCGAAATCATGGTAAGCCGCATGAGTTGACCATCAGTTTACCATGATTATCCGCAAATGGGAAATGGCCAAAGCGTAAATTTTCCCTAGAACTTTTCGGGTTGACCGAGTCGCTGTGCCGTAGATGAGGAACTCCGCTGTGGGAGTGATGAGGTAATCCCCTCGGGGCGGACTGCATGGCGTGGTCGGAACGCCTTGGGCGACACAGGACATGCCACCGAGGACTTCAATTGGACGAACATCGAAATTTCATGATTTGAATTTGATTTGGGATGAAGATTTGAATCTGATTGGAACACCTTCAATTGGATTAGAAAATGAATTCGAATGAGGACATCATTTTGGCTTCCAAACTTCACAGAAGTTTAAGAACTGGATGGTTTTTGAACATTTTTGAACTGGTCGGCTGACGGCAATGGCAAAAGCACTTTTCGCAACTCACCGCTCCAAAGGACGTGGGGACCGAAGCCACAAGACTTGCTCGCCATTGATCTCTCCAATATGCTCTCCCTCCACAGTGTACCAGCTCCCTCAGCATTTTCGAACGACCCTGAAATTTCATAGTGACAAACTGACAAACCATGTAGCTATCGTTCATGAGTCCGAATCAAGATTGAATCAAGGAGATTTTGTTTGGAGATCTGTGTGTTTCCACTGTAAGTTCTCCTTGAAAGGTTGGGAACATGGTGACCAAGTCCCCTGCAAACCAAACATCCCCAATGTGTGAAGAGAAAACCTATTGATCCAAGAATTCGTTGGAAAACTTACAGGAAACTGGAAACTCCACATTCTACTTTGAAATCGATGATTTCCTATGGAATCTTCCTACAAAAAAAAAATCTCACTGGGATCAAACCGTCGTGAGCTTGAATACAAAGATGTTTGTTTCCGCCACAAAGGGAAAGGATATCCATGATTATCAACAAAACCAGAAACGTACCGTCTGGTACCTTCCAAAAGCACGAAGCACCTAACCCAGATATTGTTTGTGGGAAACAGCATTGTGCAACCAGAATTGAAGCCGGTCTCGGGAAGTTTCAATAGGGTTCAGACATCAAGTGAAGAACCAAATTGATGTCTGCTCTTGGCAAAGCTGGTTATTTTTTCAGCGATCTTAAGATATACCAAACTGTACTAAATAGATATGCTGAGATTTATCTTTAGAAATAGTCATTTAGAGTCATTTCCTAAGATATAAGAGATACATACATATATATATATATATACACACACACACATAGAGTACAATCACAGTTGATCATCCCCCAACGATGATCAAAACGAGAAAACACCCCGTCACAACAGGGACAACCCCTTTCTGCTGTGATCCAATGCCCAGGTGCCCTGCAGATCTAGCGCAGGGACGCTCACGGGCATACGCTGCACCATGATCATATCGGGGATGATCTTGCCTGCGAGGATCATCCCACGCGTAAACGGACGAATAACCCTGGTGATCGCAAGACGGTTCGACTTCTGCTTCGGTAAACGATGCTTCGGAAACTAGGCTTCGACGACCATGAAGAGGACACTATGATTTGGAAACCCTAAAGCCTAAACCAACCTGAAACAAACCCTGATCCAACCCTAAACCAATCCTAAATAAGCCGTGGTTGCTGAAGCGAAATGAGCTTGGTTGCTGAGCCATAGTTGCTGAGCCGGTCCCCGATTCGTGGATTATCCCATTTATCCATGGATAAGCCCAGTTACTAACCACTTAGTATGAGCCTCCAAGTGGGATGAAACTGGATGGAACTGGTTCCACCTGATCAAAACTACTGGAAACCTACTTGGCGATGTTTTTTTCCAAGGGAACTGCATGCACTTGGTTTGCACACATCCAAAGAGAGATGTTTTTCAACTCTCTCAAATATGTAGACAAAAAATGGCACCAAATAGATTTTAAGGAGTCAAGATGGGATTTCAAACCACTTTAAAGTCGACTGCCGTACTTCACCAACAAGGCGTCCCAAAAAAACGACATCACACGCAGATTTCGGAGCCCATCCGAGGTACATCCCTCACAGCTCGATTTGCAGCAGATTGGCAGCGTCCTGGAATTGGCACTTCCCATGGCCCGGCGACGCTCGGGGCTGTGGTCGGAGCAATCTGGAACATTAATCATGAATTAAGAGGCTCGAGAGGCTCAAAAAGCTTAATTGGCTTCAGTGTTCAACTGCTTTTTGGAGTTTGGGATACTTTGGCAAGACTTGGAGACGTAGCGGCAGCCTGGCTCCCTTTGTAGAATGTCCCGCAGTGTCTCCATCCTCAAGTTTTGCTATGGTAAATTAAAATAATGCAATGGATTGTTGGGATCATAACAACATAACATCTTCGCTTTGAAGACTTGATCCATATAATGCTGCAGAGAGAGAAAAACCAAAGGCGATGCGCGGCTAAAGCACAGGCTTCCAGACACGACACTTTCCGACGTTTCAGAACAGATTTTGCACGAATATATTGGATACAAGTTGATATAAGCCTATATAGAACATGAATCCTTAAATTTTCATTTACATGTCTCGCAGCTTCAGTTGATACATTCCGATCTACCGATTGCTTCTGCATCTGCGGCTCCGTTTCTTCCCGTTCGAGTCGCTACCGGCGGCATCCCTTCGGGATGGCCGGGGTCCCAATCTGCGTCTCGTCGAGGTGGCGCGTGGTACAAAGATATACGTTGGATGCTTATCAATGCTTGTCAATGCTTATCTTTGAAAAACTGGGTTCAATTCTTGACAAAAAGTATCGAACCAATATTTCTTCAGGGATTCCAAATTTCACCAGAACCCAAATGTTCATGGAAGGTATTGGAAGAGTAGTAAATTATGTGCAAGCTTGTTCTACTCTGTTGGCCTCCTCGTTTGAGGAGTCACCCGTCTGCAGTCTGGATTTAAGTGTTGGAACCCTTGGAATTGATTGGAATTGCAGTTGCTCTCCCATTCTGATAGAAGAAGCAGCCCCAAATCGATAAAAAAGTCAAAAAAACACCTGTAAACAATGGAGAAACATCATCTATAACATCCTGGAAAGCCTGTTCTACTGGGGACCCCTTTGTGCTACACGGTCGCAGAATCAGGCGACACCAAAATCCCACTGCAGCGCGATCCATCAGCGCTCAGCCCATGCGGTTGGTCCAGTCCGTAGTGCCATACATGTAGCGGCAGAAGGGATTGATCTGCGCAGGTGAAAACGCACAAAGTGGAACTGTCCAACTGGAAATTGGAGAAAGGAATCAAATGCAAACGTCAAAAGTTCGCTACATGTGATCTTTTGGACATTTGTGTGTTACATATATATATAATATATATACCATTATATATATACATGAATAAATACATATACATATATATATATATAGAATGTCGTTATGTAGATTTATGTAGGACATGTTGTAGAATGCAACAGGACAATTCAGTGGGCCGGGTACCCACCTTGCAGCTGGGGCCAGTGCTTTCGAGACGGGGGAACTCGCCCACTGACCTCGTGCCATACAACGATATGGGGATGTTTAAAATGTGACTCTACAGAGTCATGAAATTTCTTGGAATTCAATCAGAGAAAACCATGATCTTGGATGAATTCACTGCATCGCCACTTTTAAGGCTACATCAGGAATACGTGTATGCGCATTTGTCCCTTCTGTGCGGTGGAAATTTTGCCTGACCATGCTCAATTACCAACCATGGCACTGAGCATATTAGCGCACAATCGGCTACATCACAAATAAGAAGTTCTCAGAAGAGTGTCATGGCAGTTGAAGGTGCGTGAAAAGTACCCATTAGTCAATGGGGCATGAGTCAAAACCCATAGAACCCCTTGGATTCCAACCCCAAAATAGCTGGTTGCTATGCATGTTGCTACCCAAATCTATGAAAAAAACACATCTTTTGACCCCCCAAATTGAGATCGAAAAATAGGAACGGCACCGGCCTCACCCGCTTCCAAGGCCCAGACTTGGAGAATTTGTTGGAAAGGCCAAACCTAGCAGGGTCTGGAAACAAATCTGCGAAAATAAAAAAAACACGAGAAAATCGAAGATTCACATTTTCCACAGATATACTGATATGCCAGTTAATATACCACAGGTAATATACCACTTTCTCCAAGCAATCCGAGCAAAGCCGAGGTTGATTTCTTCGCCTCGGAGGCCTCATCTCAGTGGGGTACCTGGCCAAACTGCTTTCTACATTACCGCACGGTTCCGGTGTGGGAGCGAACTGGACCCGAAACGAGCCGGGTCGGTACCCAAAAAAGAATGGTGTAAAACACCCCATTGTTCATACTAGTACACCATTTTGTGGATGGTATTTGGAGAATCAAACAGTAGTTTCAAGTAGTTTCGAATAGTTTCTATTTCCCAAAAGCAAGGTCTCAAATCGCCTGAGCCGCAGATGGTGCCGCTAGAGGAAACAAAGTGCGAAAGTGACTGTGAAACAAAATTTGGGTGACATGGGAAATGTATGGATTCAATAGGGATAATATTGGGATGATGGTGGGATAACGATAGGATATTTGATATTTATGGATTTGCCCTCTGGTGTCATCAAACATGGCTGGCTAAAAAATCCCCGAACTAAATGGAGATTGTTTATGGGAAACGCATCGAACTATTACTGGGTGATTTTCCATTGCCATCTTTGATTGCCGGAGGGTAAATTCTTCAGGTGGGCTAGAAAAAAAACATATCTCATCTCTTCAGCAGTTTTGGACAAACTATCTCTCCAGCGGGTCATTTGGCATTTACCTTTTCAAGGCATGTTCCCTTTTTTCAAGCAGGCATTTTCCCTTAATATCTCATAATGTTTTTTGGGGGTTTTCGCAGAACTGTGCAAGACCTCCTCCCTATTAAGTCCCGGGTTTGGCAGCCTGGAGCCATACATTGAATTGCTGGTCAAGTAAACACAAGCACCTGTGCGCAGGAGACGTTCAGCGCATTCATCGTTCAGTGGTTTTATGATGTCTGAATTTTCACTGAAAATATTGACATTTTTCAGAATCAAAACCTTGCATTCACAACATTGTGAAATTGGGATTCAGCATGATTCAGCAACAATATCATTTTGATTTCATTAACGATTCTTTCCCACAACTCGTTGTCTGGTTTGTCATGTTTTCATATGCGTCTTATTCCGAATAAATGACCATGCTGCTATGGGCACATACAGTGGTCCTTGGTTTTCCGGAAAAACGATGGCCTCCAGCTCGTTGAAATGTTGCTGAAGGACCCACAATCCTGGGAGCAAACCGCTAAAAAACACAACTTGGCCAAGCATTACCCATCGTCAGTGCATGCACCAATGTTTGCAGAAACAATTGCTGCTCTACGCCTATGTATATGTTTGAAATCTATTTGTGCAATGACCCAAACCATGTTGAGGAACCACAGAAGCACTCTGTTTGTTGACAAGTATTTATTCACATGCCAAAAAAAATATGGTTGCTTGCAACCCATGTTTGTTTCATTACTTTTTTTAAAGTCTACATATCGAAAGCGGGTCATATCCCGATCCAAGTTCTACACCCAGGTGTGGAGAAGCAACGCGGTTGCGAGGAGGGATCTTCTTCCATCACTCCACCTTGGCTGCTACAGGTTCAAAGTTGCACTCCAAACATTTGCCAAATCCGTGTTTTTTTACAGTGGGGGATCCCTCAAACCATGGGTTTCCATATTAAAACAATCCAATTTTGGATGATTTGGGTGTAAATGGGTTGGTCTGAAAATGGGGTATATCCTCCAAATCACCATTTTAGTGGGGAAAATGACCATAACCCATTGGAACTAGGGGTAAATTATTTTCAGACAAACCCAAATAATGTTTAAGAAATGACGCAAATAAATCGGACCACCCTGCCTGTTCCAGCCTGACTGAACCGCTGCGTGGATCAAATGCTGACAGCCCAAACACAACAGGAACGTTGCATCATCGGGGGTTGAAGATGTTGAGATCAAAATTTCATTTTTTGGCAATATCCATATCTGCAAATTCCAGTGTTGCAAAGATGGAATTGTTTTTTCAACATGTTGGATGCTTGCAATTTGCATTTTTGTCAGGACTCATGGTTGTAGTCTTCACCGTTTGTATCTTCCCAGGGAATATGTTTGTTGTTTTTCAAACCTTTCGGTAAAATTTAAGATGTGCGAAAATAAAATCAACAGTAATGCGGCAATGCGGAGAATATGTACCATTGATGCAAAACAAGGGAAAAAAACATTGAAAATCCATTTTGTATCCGTTCCGTTCATAGATACTGGGTATAGTAGGCGCAGATGTCTTGGGACCTTGCAATCAATTCAATGTATTTTTTTTTGCACATGACATGCGATTTATATTCAGTTTTCGCCTTAGCTATGGTTTTTTAATGCACATGAAGTGGGAATTATGCATTTCCAACAAGTGCATGTGTTTTTCCTTTTTTTGGACACATGACATGACAAATATTGAGAAACACTTTGGGACTTGAGGCCCAGGGGTAAGGGACGAAAGCTAGCTTGGCAGGGAGCTTGGCATGAAAGCACAAAGGTTACAGCGCAGCTGCACAGCTGCGCAGCTTTTTCGTCAACGGGGACGAGCGGGTTTGAAGCTGGGGCATGTTAGCACGGCGAGAATCCAGACCTACGTATTGCGTGATGTATGTTGGAAAGGACGAGGATGATAACATATGATTGTATACATATAGATATTGTTGCACGAAGAGGATGAGGAAACTCAGCAGAGCCAACATGATTACCAGTGATTGGGAAAGACTGAAAAGTCCACCTTCGGCATCGGAGTGGACCTTTGGAAGCGCCGGGAAAAAGCAACGCAGCGGAAAACCAAAGTTGAGGATGAAAGGTAGGGGGCGAAATGCTGACAATGTCCCCGGGGCGGATCGAGCCACGGCCAAACTGCTTGTGAACCCGCTAGGGGGGAGGGGGGGGTATAACTCATGAAATTTCATGGGATTGGAGATTCCAATCCCCCCAATACCTTGCTAAAGCAAGAGGGAGTTCAGCTAGCAGAAGCTAGCTTTCGTGATTTCCATGGCATAAGTAAAAGCATCTGCAAACATTTTTTCTGTCCCGCAACGAACGCCGGTTTTCATGGTTGCGGCATCAATGCATTTACCAAGTGGGAACAGGCATTTACCAAGTGGGAACTGCAATTTTCCACGTTGGAACTGGCATTTACCAAACGCGAACTCCAATTTACCAAGTGGGTATTCAAAATTACCACGCGATTGGGTTTCCAGGATCGGAACTGGCATTAAACAAGCGGGAACTGGCATTTAGTCAGCATTTCCCAAACAGGAACCAAAATTTCCCACTTGAGATGAGATTTACAAGGTCCGCATTCAACGAATACGAACTGGCATTTACGGGAGGAACAAATGGCATTTACCAAGTGGGATCTCGAATTCACCATGTAGTTCCCGCACGAAGTGGGGCGGAAGTTGCCTTAGGGATATACTAGAAGTGCTATAAGACCTTTTTCATTCACAGAACTTGCATGCGCCATGCCCCAGCCAGGCCCGTGCGTGCGCTTTGTGCAAAAGTGGTGCACTGTTGAAACCATGTCACACATGAAACTCCACGCTTCACACTTCAGACTGCACTCTTCACACTCCACACGTCACACTTCGCACTCCACGCTTCGCATTTCACACTGCACCCCTCACACTCCACACTTCACACTCCACTCTTCACGCTCCACACTCCACACTTCACACTTCACACTGCACTCTTCAAACTCCACACTCCACACTTCACACTCCACGCTTCATCTCATCTCATCTAACCTCTCCTCACCTTAATCGCAGCTCATCTCTTCTCATCTCATCTGACCTCTAATCATATGTCATCTAAGCTTGCACAAAGCACTTCCCAGTGCTACTTTGCACTGCAAAGCTTGCACGAATCACTTCCCAGTACTACTTCGGACTACAAAGCTTGCACAAAGTACTTCCCAGTACTACTTTGTACTACAAAGCTTGCACAACGTACTTCCCAGTACTACTTTGTACTACAAATCTTGCGCAAAGTACTTCCCAGTACTACTTTGTACTACTCCCAGTACTAGTACTTCCCAGTACCGCTTTGTACTACAAAGCTTGCGCAAAGTACTTCCCAGCACCGCTTCGTACTACAAAGTTTGCGCAAAGTACTTCCCGGTACTACTTTGTACTACAAAGCTTGCATACAGTACTTCCCAGTAATACTTCGTACTACAAAGCTTGTACAAAATACTTACCAATACCACTTTGTACTACAGAGCTTGCACAAAGTGCTTCCCAGTACTACTTTGCACTACAAAGCTTGCACAACGTCCTTCCCAGTACTACTTTGTACTACAAAGCTTGCACAAAGCACTTCCCAGTACTACTTTGTACTACAAAGCTTGCGCAAAGTACTTCCCAGTACCGCTTTGTACTACAAAGCTTGCGCAAAGTACTTCCCAGCACCGCTTCGTACTACAAAGCTTGCGCAAAGTACTTCCCAGTACCGCTTTGTACTACAAAGCTTGCACAAAGCACTTCCCAGGACTACTTCGTACTACAAAGCTTGCGCAAAGTAGTTCCCAGCACTACTTTGTACTACAAAGCTTGCACAACGTCCTTCCCAATACTACTTCGTAGTACAACCCTGCACAACGTACTTCCCAGCACTACTTCGTACTGCAAAGCTTGCACAAAGTAGTTCCCAGCAACGCTTTGTACTACACAAAGCTTGCACAAAGCAGTTTTACACTGAGAAGCTTTTACACACAGAAGTTTTTGTACGGAGAAGCTTTTACACAGAGAAGCTTTTACACAGCAAGTTTTTGCACAGAGAAGCTCTGCACACAAAAGCTTTTACACACAAAAGCTTTTTTGCACACAGCAAGCTTCGACACACAGCAAATTTGACACAAAGAAGCTTTTACACACAGCAAACTTTTTTGCACACATAACCTTTCACACACAGGAGTTTACACAGACACGCTTTTACACAGAGACGCTTTTACACAGACACGCTTTTACACAGAGAAACTTTTATAAAGACAATAGAATAGAACTACATGCGCAGCGGCAGCACCAAGGCACCTTGATGCGGCCATTACAATACAATTTGCAACTGCACGTTGCAAAACACAATGTAACTACGCGCAATGGCATCAAAGCAGCTTCATGACCGGATCTCGGCGCCAAAGCGAAAATAAGATTTTGAAACGCTTTTCTAAAGGAATTTTTAAGATCAGTGCCAAAATGACAAGATCTGCTAACAAAACACCATCGCAACCTTCATGCAGCCACTCCAGTGCCATTTACGATGTCCAGCTGCAAAAGACCATGGAACTGCGCACACAGTTGCAGCACCGAGGCACCTTGATGCAGCCATTACAATGCGTTTTGCAACCTCACCTGGGCAATGCGCATCTCTCTACGCAGCACCCGCCGCGCACACGAGGTACCCTTTATCGCCGCCGAAGCCACTTCACCAAAAAAAATACAATGTTTCGTGCGCCCGCTTCCTCCCGAAAACGAACTTCATACACCATTCATGCAGCCATTACAAGTACAATGGATTTCGCATATCACACGGAAAACCCGCGTGTAGCTCTGCATGGCAACACGCTAACAAGCATGCAGCAATTCCACTGCGAGCTGCAACCACAGATTCCACAAACAAATCGAACTTCGCATATACGAACAATTACAGATGCTAGAAAGAATCTCCTAGAACACCACGGAGGAACCGATTCGACGATGAAACGACCCCAGCCGCACCTGCCGCGCACACGAGGACCCTTTATCGCCGCTGAAGCCATTTCACTGAAAAAAAGTGTGCGCGGCAGGTGCGGCTGGGGTCGTTTCATCGTCGAATGGTTTTCTAGCAGATTCTCGCATCGGTGGTGTCCGTGTGTGCGAAGTTCGATGTGTTTGTGGAATCTGTGGTTGTGGAAGCTGCACGCTTGTTGGCATGTTGTGTTCTCATGTGCGTAGAGACATGTGTGTTTGCCCCAGTTTGGGGGTGATGTGCCTCAAGCAAGTCATTTGGGTATTTGGTGAAAACAAACACTCACAAAAACACAATACAATACATTACAAATAGAATTAGAATGTCCTGAGTTAGATTCTGTGGATGGAAAGACAAAAATTCATTACTTCAATAACCAGATGTCTGCAGCTGTATGGCATCATCCAAGAAAAACCTGTCGGCTCAGAGCGCTACCAAATTCGCACTGCGCCACAACGAGAGCGATCCAATGCGCGCAAAGTAACGGTCGGCCGAGCAGACATGAGATTTTTGCAAGACATTGCCGCGCGCCAGGTCTTGGGTGCGCTGCTGTTCTGGTCTTGATGCCCCTTCGCCTTCATGTCGCTGGTGGTGATCTGGCGCAAAAGTTATGATGTTATGCTGGCTCGGACGAATGGCAGGCAGGCACGCCTAACATTGAAACCATTGATGGCCTGCTCATAATATATAATCCCGAGAATTCAAGTTAGACCATTACGCCTTCCATGTACTTCCCGAAGCCGAAGGAAGGGTCGAAGCAATTTTCCTTCCAACCGGCCTATGAACAAATTGTCAAGCCAGATAGGGAAGACTACAATGATCCTGGCATGTATGCTTTCTAGACCATGTTTTATTCCACAACAGGTGCCATCCTGCACACAAGATCAAAACATGCCCAACAAACAGAGGCAGCGGGCATTAACCGCCAATTGAGCAATGCAACCCATCCTGCGGGGCAGCAGCCGAAGGACCTTCGGCGAAGGTACCTTAAGGTCGCTTCGAAGGCACCTTAAGGCTTCGTCGAAGGGTCACAGGCCGGGGGGGAAACGAACGAATGAACGAAGCCGTCGAAGGTATCTTAAATGGGCTTCGACGAGGGTAAAGGGGGCTTCGACGAAGGCTTCGAAGGTGCCTTGAGGGGGCTTCGAAGGCTTTGTTGAAGCCCCCTTAAGGTACATTCGAAGGCTTCGAAAGCCTCTTAAGGTACCTTCGAAGGCTTCGAAAGAACCTTGAGGAATCTTCGAAGGCTTCCTCGACAACCCATCTAGGTCAATACCTTCATCAGAAAATGCGACAAAAATATTCTCAGAAATTGTAACAAATAATGGCATTGTTTCTAACGTTTTTTGGGGGTATTTTTTGGTTAGGTCGGGACAAGGGGGCCAGGCATTTCGAAAATACATCATGATTTAAATATTTGTTATTTCGAAATTGCTGGGTGGGAACAAGGGTGGTGGCAATTTTCAAAATGCATAAAAAGAGGCTGGAAATTGTGAAAATGCATCATGATTTCAACAAACATTTTTCATTTACAAAATTGTTGGGTGGGACAAAGGGGCTGGAAATGTTGAAAATGCATCATAATGTAGATAACATTTTTCAAGTACAAACTGCTGAGTGGGAACAAAGCGGAAATTTTGGAAATACATCATGATTTAGAAAAAAATAAGTTTTACTTAGAAATTGCTGGGTGCGAACAAGGGTGGTGGAAATTTTCAAAATACATCATGATTTAGATGAAGCCTTCCGTGAAAAGAAACAAAAAGGAAAACAACAACAACAACAACAACAACAACAAAAACAACAACAACAACAACAACAACAACACCAACAACCACACCAACAACCAACAACCAACAACCACCAACCACCAACCACCAACCACCAACCACCAACCACCAACCACCAACCACCAACCACCAACCACCAACCACCAACCACCAACCAACAACCAACAACCAACAACCAACAACCAACAACCAACAACCAACAACCAACAACCAACAACCAACAACCAACAACCAACAACCAACAACCAACAACCAACAACCAACAACAACAACAACAACACCAACAACCAACAACCAACAACCAACAACCAACAACCAACCACCAACAACCAACAACAACAACAACAACAAACAACAAACAACAAACAACAAACAACAACAAACAACAAACAACAAACAACAAACAACAACAAACAACAAACAACAACAAACAACAACAAACAACAACAAACAACAACAAACAACAACAACAAAACAACCACTGACAACAACAACCAACAAGGAACAACAACTTTTTTTGCTCGGAAGTAGCGCACGCTGGCTCACGGCCTTGTGCGCGTGGACCTAAAACAAGGTCCGAAATCTGAAAAACCGGATTGCAAAGAGCCTCCGGAGTGGTTTTGTTCATCGCAGACGGTTTTGAAATGAATCAGGAAGTGAAAGATCAGCAGCATTGGGCAGCTCTCTGCGCAATGCGCACGCTGCACGCACAAAATACATTTGTTTCCAAGGAATCACAGAAAAAACGCTTAATCAAAGTGTTATAAAATGCTGCAGACTCTTCCTCAGGGCGCAAGACGCCTGTGGTAAGAATCAAAACTGCACTTGACCATGGCTATTAAGGCTGATGAGATGGAAATTGCTACACAGCAGAAATGCGAATGGTCTCTACGCACATCACACTGACATGAACAGATACTGTAGAGTACTTCGCAAAATCTAGTGCAGTGTGTGACGTGAAAGGTTTAGCATCCCGACTTTGCACAGGTCGTGCTCCTCTCGTGCTCCACTCCTACTCCTCTCGTGCTTCTCTCGCTCGCTTCTGCTTCCTCGTTTCCTCGTCCTCCTCTACTCCTCTCATGCTCCTCCCGTGCTCTTCTCGAACTCGTCCTTCTCTCCTGCTCCTCTCGGGCTTCTCCCGTGCTCCGCTCGTGCTCCTCTCGTGCTCGTGCTTCTCTCCTGCTCCTCTCGTGCCCCTCTGTGCTCTTCTCGCTCCTCTCGCTCGTTCTCTCCTGCTTCTCGTGCTTTCCTCGTTTCCTCGTGCTCCTCTCTAAGGCAAAGTCTAGCAGCATTTTACAAGACTTTGATCAGTGCGCAAGATGTAAAAACGTTTTTCTGTGATTCTGCACATGCACATTTGCAAACACCTTCACAGCACGTCGGAGCTACGTCTAACACAAACAAAACCGCAATTCTGATCGAATTGAACACATACACGGTTGAAAAAGTGCTTGTGCGCGTGGACCCAAAACAGGGTCCGAAATTTGAAAAACCGGATTTCCATGTTAGCCTTAATGGCCATGATCAAGTGCAGTATTGATTCTTGCCATAGGCGTCTTGCGTCTGAGGAAAAGTCTGCAGCATTTTACAAGACATTGATTAAGTGCACAAGATGTAAAAACGTTTTTCTGTGATTCTGCACATGCAAATTTGCAAATTGCTTCACAGCACGTCGGAGCTTACATTAATGAAATTGCGTCTAACACAAACAATACCGCAATCTTGATCGAATTGAACACATACTACAGTACATGGTTGAAAAATGCTTGTGCGCGTGGACCGAAAAACAGGGTCGGAAATCTGAAAAAACCGGATTGCAAAGAGCCTCCCGAGTGGATTTGTTCATACGCAGAAGGTTTTACACTGAATCTGGAAAAGTAGAAAGATCAGCCACATTGGGCAAGCGCACGCTCCAACGCACAAAGGATTTAAATTTCAAATGATGATTTTCAAAATGGATGTTATTCGGATTAGGCTTGCAAAACCTGGTGTAATTGAGCACTGTGTGGCACATTGTTTTCTAAAATTGTCATTATCATTGAAAAGAACTTGTTTTGCGCCATGCCCATGTGACAATTTCATTCCCCACCCCTTGACCCTTTGGACTCTTAGCGTGCAAGGAAAGAATCAAGAGCTGAAAAGGCGGGTAGAAGATGGCTGGAGAAATTAATTTTAGCAAACATTAGTGTATTTTACTTCTTTCTTTGGAGAATTTTTTTCCTTCAAATCCCTGTTTTACCCACGACTCACAAAAGAACAACCAAAACATTCCAAATCAAAACAGAACAGGCAAAACAGATCCTACACCCAGGTGACCCTGGAGTTCTCAAAGATGACAACTGCTCAAATGCTCGTTCAACGCAAATCTGCATATTGATTTTTGACCATAGAGGAAGATGCAAGTCCAAGCTTGCGGCAATTCACAGCTTAAGGGAGGCCAATATAGTGACACAGGCCGTTAGCGAGTGTGCGCTACCGAGAAAAAAAACATATTTTTTTCCAGCGGAAATTGCTTCGCTTTACTGTTGCCATGACTTGTTCTACACTGCATGTTGTTGATGCAAAGCTGCTTAGGTTGGCACGTTGTCTGCCTGACATAAGAAAATCGGTAAGATAGAAGCGGTCAGCCGATGAACACTTTAAAGGATTCAATGCCCACAATCACAAATTCGAATCTCTGAGCCAAAAACGCTGACACTGAATCTATTTTCCGCGTGTCTCGGCGGGCCCGCTTTTGGGTCCGCCAACTGGGCATCCTTGCTGTTTAAAAACAATAGGACGGACCCATTTTTGGGACCGCCAGGCGGCCTTGAATTTGGGCCCGCCCTTTGTCTCAGTGAAAACGATTTGTCTTCTCAAACCAGTTGCACCCGGCTGCACGAAATCAGACCTTTTCAACGCAATCCGATTCGACCATTTTGAACATCATGGTCATGATCATGGGCCTCCTCATAAGTGCCGCATTGCAATCGGCTCGCTTTGTAGAACGACATGTTCATGCCTATATATTGTCGTCGCTCGCACTGCGGAGGCCCTGCAGCGACGGCCCTCTTTTTCGGCCAAACTATGGACCCAAAATTGGGCCCCTCCACATCATCTCCACAGTCACGGCGCCCAGTTTGGTTGAGATGCTTCTTTGCGTGAAACCCCCCGCCCCCAATTTCAATGTTGCCACCTGCAGCACGTAGCCAAACTCCACAGACAATGTAGGTTTTTTTTGCTCGGAAGTAGCGCACGCTGGCACAAGGCCTGTGTCACTAGACAATAGAATAAGACAATCAAATAAGAAGAAACAAAACTGAAACGACTACCAGTGCCCGGCTCTCAGTACAGCTCCAAGACGAAGTAGCAGCCACAGGAGGCATAAAGCTGGCCAGATAAAGTTCCCCGGAATGGTGGATGGAAGGTGAATGAAAATCCGAAAGTATCATTAACACAACGCAATCCACCTGTAGGCAAGCAGGACGTACAGAGCCCTGCACGTGGGTATTCAGCGAAAATCCGGTTCCAGCTCCAATAACTCCCGCTTCCAAGTAGCGGGAGGAGGCCTCTGATAACGGCTCACACGTCATGTGCATCATATGTATCAGATATATGTATCAGATGTGTCCCATCTTTCTCTATTGATAAAAACATCAGTAGACCCCGGTCATCACATAGAGAATACCAAGAGCAGCAATAGTCGTTTGAAAATTGTAATTGGCATGCCGACTCATACCGGAAGCTTCCATACTGCGTCATTCCCAATGAGCAGTGATTCAGTAATGTCACCGATGAAGAAGGCACCCACCACCCCCAGGGGGGTGGGAGCCAGAGGTGACAAACTCATGTATGTAGGCCATAACTGCAATTTCTGCCTCAGACTCCGAAGAAGCCGAGCAAGGGGAGGATCCACTCACCGAGCATGGTGGTGCCCAAGATGATCTCCTCACCCTTGCTCTTGGCTACCTCAGAGTCATCATTACACCCAGAAAGTGCTTGAAAGATCCCAAGTCATAGTGGTTCAGCAGCAATATCCGCGTGGAGTTGTAGGCCAGTGTTGCCGCCTAGCCTCCGGGCTATGGGGCAGATCCTTCATAGCCTATTTGCCATGCCGTCGTTAAAGTTTACCGGTTTGAAAATCCTCGTCCAGCTACCCTCTGTCGTCTAGATGATTGCAAAGAGGATCCTTTTGATCAGTATTGTTGTGTTTTGCTGTGCCTGTCGCCTTAACGCGTTTGCGACTTGTCCATATGGTATGCGTTGCCTTGACTGCGGGCAAAGGCACAGCGTCCTTGACAGCGGCATACAGGTAGTACTGTCACATCCAGGGAAGTAACTACCTCACCTCTGGGAGGTCACCATAGTGGCAAAGGTGAGATCCTTGCTAGCGTTGCCATACCCACCTCTTTGTTACCCCTATACAGCTTGACCTAGTACTATGTGCCACCCCGCCTCCGGGCAGTGAGGCGCAGTCGTCCTTGGTTGAGCCGTAGGGTAGTATAGTCATGCACTTGTTCATGGCAAGCATATGTAGTTCGTAGATCTTCTGTTCAGACCAGGTCAGGCTGAGCTTGTGCGTAGGGATATAGGTACTACTCCATGGCTCTATTGGGTGCACTTTGGCACGGATCTAATCGGCCCGGGCAGTTATTCTACTTACTGCACAAGGAACAACCAACCGACCAAGAGCAAGAAAGAAGCACACAAGGAGAGCAGAAAGGGGGAAGGCAAGAGGAGAAAAGAAGGAGGAGAAGGGAAGAGGGGGGAAGCAATGCAATACCCAGTGAGTAGAGAAATAGCGTCAACTTTAATAGTCGACAATTGTCGATGTAGCCTTTCTTTCAATTCCATACTTACTAGATGAAAGTAAGTAGGTTCACTCTGCAACTCTTCCTTACTTGACCATAAGCCGCACTCCTTTTTACTTGCTTCGCGCTTAGTCTACGGTCTGTACAGATGGGCGTAGCCCCCTTTGCCAACCAAGTTATCTGAGCACTTCTGATTGTATGGTCATATTGCGCCCATTGCCTTCCTAGCTCAATTTGAGTGGGAATTCCCATCTCAACCTGCTTTGATTCTGGAAGGGGTTGATTGGCACTATAGGTGCTTTCCTCTACCTTTCGGCGTCCTTGATCTGGCCTTAGAGCTCCCTCCTGGAGAGCGTAGTGAGATGCTTGCAGCACCTTGAGCTGAGCTGGTTCTAAGACTAGCAGCCTTTCGACCAGCCTCTGCTCTTTTTGCGTAATTCTCTAACGATTCTTGTGTGAATGGATTCGGGATACCATCTGCTAGCCAGAATTCAGGGAACTGTTCTCTAAATTCTCGCAGCCATATCTGTGGGTCTATTGATTCTCTGACCTCATTCATTGTTTGTGGAGTCTCTCCTTGATAATCTTGCCACTTGATTCCTCGGAGGCATTCCTCAAGGTCCTCTCTAGATGCCCGACATTTCTTGTAATCTAATGAGAATATGTGAGTAGTTCTGTCACTGAAGTATTTCTTACTTCCAAACTCTCGTAGGACGCGGATTATTTCGGGTTCTATTTGGGAGGTAGGGAAGCCATATCCCCTATAGTCATGATTGTTAAAAGCATTGTCTCTCATGGCTATGGGGTTGCTTGCCATCCAAAAGGGAAGCACCTTTTCGGCTGTCCCTTGCTCATTTATATACGGCAGCCTAATTTCGAGCTTCACACTTGGAGCAGTAAATGGCCTGGCCAAGTTATTGGCAACGTTTGGCGAGAGCCATCCTCCTGTGTATAATCTTTGGACGAGCCTACTTGCTTCCGGTATGACGGCTTGCAACTCCTCAGCTGGGGGTTGGTGTCCCCTGGCGCTGTAGAGGGTTAACAGTTTGCTTTTGTCATCGAAGACAGCGTTGTCTTTGACTTTTTGTTCTTCCTTCCGTTCATGCGGAAATAATCGACTAACTTCTCTCTGAACTTCTGGTAGTAAGCTCATAGGGAAGTGTACGTTGAAATCTGTGGAGGGTAGCTTGAGCGTGGTTTCATGATGACGTAGCAGAGCTGTAAGTATTCCGTCTATGGAATCCGGATGCACTCTGTGCCGTCTGCCTTGCTTCTTCCCTAGAAGATGCTCATATCCCTTCAGGATGGCCATATGAAGGGAAGATTCCCAAAACGATGCTGAAGCCAAGAGTCTCCATTTTGGGTGTTCCCGTCGTATGGGATGATCTTCACCTATGAAGTTGAACACTTTGGTGAGAAGTCGCGCTGCTACAGAGGCTGTAGCCTTTTGGCATTCCCATGCCTTCCAAATTGTTTGTTCGTTTGTTCGTATATCTGTTCTTCGGACCATCCACTTGCAATCCAATCAACTACTTGGCGGCATACGGCTAATTTCCATGCTTGGCTTAGGCTCGTTAAGTTCAATTGAAGACGAGCTAGTGGGTATTCCGGAGACACCGTTGATAACAAATCCAGTGACAGAGCCTTTGGGGCTTCGCCCCTTCCTAATTTGGCCTGATACACTGATAAGGCATAATTGATGATAGCATCCTCAGCTGCCTTCCATTCCACCTCTTTGGAGAGGACTGCGCTAGTAGCTTCTTCATTGGTACCAGGCTCTATACTGTCCTGGTTGGCCTTGGCCAAAGCAGNAGCTGCCTTCCATTCCACCTCTTTGGAGAGGACTGCGCTAGTAGCTTCTTCATTGGTACCAGGCTCTATACTGTCCTGGTTGGCCTTGGCCAAAGCAGAGTCTACTGTTGAGGATTGGGTTCTATCAATGAATGGTCTTGGTTGCGACGTCGGCTTATATACTCCTATCTGCAGGTTTCTGGGAATGGGCGTACGTAATCTACGGTGGGCTAGTAGGTCCTCCGGTTTATTGTGCACTGGATTCTCTCTCCATGCGTCATAGAAGAAGTATTTTGGCAGCGCCCAGACCTCCATATTGGATATGAGCACCGGGTTGAATACAAATTTCGAGACCACATGTTGTAAATTCCATCCTTCTTTTCGGGGGGAGAGGATCCATTCTGGCCAGCGGTTTCCGTCGAGTGCATACCCCCACACCAGCCCGAGGTTCGGATGCCCTGGGAGGAACCTGGGATCACGGAGGCAGTTGCTTGCAACTTCATAATTCTCAGCTTCCACCAGAATTAATCTTATTCTAGCTAGTCTGGGGCCGACCTTCGGGTTAGTCAGGACCGCAATAGCTAGTGGTGGTGTGCTATCGCCTATTCTTTGGGAATCAAGGATATGGCTATATTGTTGTAAACTCATCGGATTGCCATTTACCTTCCCATGCTCATAGGTTACTCCCATGAGATTTGTGTCTATCCTTGATATACCCAGGTTGCAAGCACCTGAGCCCCTCCCATTGCTCCACGCATATCTAAAGGCGACACTATTGTGGTGACAGTGACTGCTCGTGAGAGGCCCACTGTTGCTCTAGTGACCGCTTCTTGATTTTGGGTTGGAGAGGATTTTGGCTGACCACTTAAGAACCCATATCCAGGCTGGAATATAATTCCATGATATGCTGTCGCACCTGCCAGTGTGACGACATTGGCCACTTTGAAGGGCGCAGGGTTGCCATCTGGTCTCCTGGGTACATTCTCTTGATCCTGCAGATGATTCCTCATGGCTGTTAGTGTAGTAAGGGCTAGAAGTCCTGGCGTTGTGTTGTCAACTCCAGCAGGTATGTCCTCAGTGTGTCTAATCACCGCGTCCCATAACTCTGCAGTCGTTTCTGTTGTTACCTTAGGCCCTAGGCGAGTATTGCCATCCCAGAAGTGTTGTCCTTGGCTATCATGTTGCCAACAGATGTACCTAAACCCAGTGGGGACTGTATAATCGTCCCGTCTAGTGCCTGTGCCTATGGTCGCAGTGCCATCTCCATTCAACTGGCACAGTTCAGGATAGTTAACTCCCACTAGGAGTTCATAAACTTGCTGCGGAACTCGGCTGCTAGTAGGCATCATAAGAGCCCAGTGGTGTACTCCTAACAGCCCAGATGCCTCCATTGTACTGCTGGCTACTTGGTATGAGATGGGTGAGTCCTCAGCAACAGTAAGTGAGGTTAGGAAGAGCAGCAGCCCGATTGGGTGGGTCGTATCCAATCCCCTTAGTGCTGGGTTGTAGCCACTGCCCCATGCAGAGAGGGGTGGAAGTTGCTGCTCGTGCGGCCGGCCTCCGGGCCGTCGGCACCATGAGCCTGTCAAGGTTCTCTTTGCTACCTCTTTGGCTAGGTTGTGGATCTCCCCTTGTTGTTTCCCACAAATAGCCGACACAGCTTCCAAGAAGGCTATGGATAAAGTCTTTGGAGTTCTCCACTGGTGTCGTGCTCTAAGCCCCATGTACGCTTCATTGAGTCGCTCCCGTAGCCGTACCTGTTCCTGGTCATTTGGGTTTTCAAGGCCTCCTTTACCTTGATTATTATCACCCATTAATACTTGCAGGCACTGCTGTTTTGGGAGCGTTGTTGTAAAGATTCCTTTGATTTCACCATGTTGCTGCGCTTCATCTTGGAAGCTAATGCTACTTTGCTCTACGTGGTGTATCACTGTCTTGGTGTAACTCTGTGAGTTGGAATATATGGTGCCAGATGTGGCAATTACCACTCTTGCATTACAGATTCGCTCTGCCGCCTGGGCAGTAGGCACATCTATGATTCCGTCTCCTCCCCTCGTGTCACTCTTTTTGCTAGTATCGCTATAAGGGCGAACCAGCAGCCTTTTTTGTTCTTTGGTAAGGTCAAGTAACTCAACCATTGTCGAGATGGCTTGACCTGCAGGATTTTCTTTATGGTACACTGTAAACTTAGCATGTATAGTGGTTAGGGCTATCCACACTAGAAGGTAGGTCAGCGACGTGGTTTTGCCGGCGCCAAAGACACCTCCAAAAGCCAAGGTCGATCTACCGGTTTTGATTGCTAATGACAGGGCTGCTACGAGGCCTACTAGGTGACCTGCATCAGTGTCAGCCTCGTGGATTAATTGTGATGCAAAGCCTTGCGCACGCGGGAGGTATAGTGCTTTATCACCAGTCACCAAAAGGCATGTCAATCGGTAGAGGCTTCGCAGGATCTCCTCGACATGCGGAATAGTGAAAGTATCACTCGGGAGGTCACGAGGAATACCCATTATGACTGGCCTTTGGCTGGTGGGAACTTGCCCTAGTTGCAGGAGGTGACTTGGGTATAAGGTGTGTCCTATCATCATGACTGATTTGATCACAATTGGCCGCCCTTGCCCTAATGCGATTAGTATCTCCGGGTCAACCGCTGTTGTTTGGTCATTATTGGCAGTATCCAGGCTGGTGGTTAGTTCGTGAAACTTGGGAACTAGCACCATCTTCCATTTATCCGCCTGGCACGCCCTGAGCGAGTTCACCACGGGATTATCTGTGGGCTTGCATTTGCGATTGATTTGCTCAGTAATAATGAAGAAGCCTTTGTAGGTCACTCCGGATGTGTCGGGCAGTAGGGAGAAGTTCATCATGACCACATCCCCTGCATTTGCGCCTCTCTGTAAGGTTTGGGGTTTGTCTACCGCTATCCTGTAGAGGTCCCACGGATTATCCAGGTTGTAATCACTGACAAAGGCGGCAGGGCTTAGGCTTGGGTCATGGAAGCTACAGTCTACTTCATGCATTCCGTGGACTCCTTTAGCAGTAGGGGTTAGCGATGCCTCTAACTTGTGGAGCTTGGCTGCGATGACCCGTTTACCCGTTTTATCTTCTTTATTGCCGTCATAGTTGTCCTTGTCACTTCGCGTGACTTGCGGCAGTAACAAATGGAGAATGACAATCAGCTCTCGTATCGGAAGTGGGGATAGTAGCTTTCTAGCTGTGTCGTTTAGCCAATCCAGGCTCTTTCTCGGGCCAAGTTTTATCTCGAAGCTTTGCAGCACTCTCATTTTGAGGTCATCCAGTGATTCTATGCTGGTTGTGGATGTTGCCAAGGTTTTTCGAGCTTCTGCCAGTAGTTCATCATCGTCCTTGTGCAGATCCTGTACGAGTGTGGCAAAGTCTAATGCATTGGTGAGCCGCAGCCAGGATGTAAAACGTAGAGGTGCTGCCATCCGGACTCGCAGCGGTCTGAATAGTTCATTATCCAGGCTGAGTTCTCGGGCATCCTTGATTCCTCTAGGCATGATCACATCGAAGAGATAGGCATAGTTGTGGTACGGTTCCTTTATCCAAGACGGTCTACCTCTAATGTAAACCATTTGGAGGCGCTGGGTAAGCAGCTCTATTAGAGGAGTGTGTTCCAGTTGGCATAGTGTATCTTCTTCTAAATGTACCACCCTTACTTCATGCACCGGTCCTGCTTTATTGGACATGGTGCTCATGTGAAGTAGTAATGGAACTAACGCCGGATGCATGGCAATGGCCGCTATATGTAGTTTTACTTTAAATGGGAGTCTGGACGCTATGATCCCTAGGCAAGCTCCTGAATAGCTCCCTGCTGAGAAGCCTCGGATAGTGACCGGCTGCAGTGCAAAATCCTGACTAATTTTCCATTGATCCGGATAGATAGTGTGCAACAGGAGTTTGGCTGCTTCGGGATGAAGCCCTATTAGTTGCCAAAAAACAACCCGCCAGGTACGCCGGATGCGGTTCTGCTCTGTGCGCTGGTAGCCTTCTTGCCGCTCTCACTGTGAGCAGCGCTCTATTGTATATGACATCAGAGGATACACCAGACACTGATGCCCAGATATCGCCGGCTCCCTGAGTATGCAATATGAGTTGAGTGATTTCATGCAAGCCAATTGTCCTACCTAATCCAGTTCGGAGTTCTTTGGCCGTCTGTTGGTCGACTGGAGTTAAGGTCGGGCCGTATACCATTATGTTGTCTATTTTTCTACCAGCAAGGGTAGATGCGGAGCCTGTTCCAGCTCAAGCGCTAATCTGCCGAGTCCTAGGCAATCAATGATTACTTCTTGCAGCTCCTGCTCTGGTGCCTTGGTCCACCCTTTTTTTAGTTCCACAAGTGCTTTTATCAGGGTGAGCGCCTCCGGGCACCCTCCCATATATACAGTTCCCTCTTGGAGGATTTGACGTAGACTAATGTTTTGTTGGACAACTCTATGGAGCGCTCCCAGGGTCCCACTCCCTGGATTGTACTGACTTTTGTTGAAGTGAAGTAGTGGCAAGCCTCCTGTCATGCTTAGTCCCCCATCACGGACATCTCTGGGCCGGCTGCCTTCTATCTCAGGTATTGATGGATTGGATTCTACCGCAATATCCATTTCTTCTTCATCACCTGATGTAGGGCTCGGAGTTATGGAGATGTCTTTATTGATGCGACTCGGCATGGCAGGTGCTGTGTCTTCCTCTTGGGCTTTTCCAGGATTGGTCTGCATCACCGGCGGCGGCACGTTTACCAAACCTTGCAGTGGAAATAAGGGGTCTGCAGGAAACAGGCCTGTCTGGAGGTTGGGTCGGCAGGGGTGGGTTGGGGTTAGGGTTCAACCCTAACCCTGAACTATGGGGGTCTCGGGGGGGGGGGGCGGAACTCAGCAACTCAGCAACTAGTTAGCAACTAGTTGTAACTAATTCCGGAACTAGTTAGCAACTAGTTGTAACCAACTCTCCAACTAGTTTGCAACTAGTTACAACTAACTCTCTAACCCTGGGCCCGGGGGCAGGGTTACAACTAGTTACAACTAACTCTCTAACCCTGGGCCCGGGGCCAGGGTTACAACCAGTTACAACTAACTCTCTACTCTAACCCTGGGCCCGAGGCCAGGGTTACAACTAGTTACAACCAACTCTCTAACCCTGGGCCCGGAAGCAGGGTTACAACTAGTTACAAAAAAAAGTANTAGTTACAACCAACTCTCTAACCCTGGGCCCGGAAGCAGGGTTACAACTAGTTACAAAAAAAAGTACTACTACTACTACTACTACTACTACTACTACTAGTATTATTACGAATTGTTTTATGAACAAAACAAATGGGGCAGGAAATTTTACTACTATTACTACGACTACTACTACTACTACTACTACTGCTACTACTGCTACTACTACTCCTACTAAAATTATTGCTATTTGTTTCCCGGGGCCAGAGTTACAACTAGCTACAACTAACTCTCTAACCCTGGGCCCGGAACCAGGGTTACAACTAGTTACAACTAACTCTCTAACCCTGTGCCCAGAGCCAGNCAGAGTTACAACTAGCTACAACTAACTCTCTAACCCTGGGCCCGGAACCAGGGTTACAACTAGTTACAACTAACTCTCTAACCCTGTGCCCAGAGCCAGAGTTACAACTAGTTACAACTGACTCTCAAACCCTGGGCCTGGGGCCAGGGTTACAACTAGTTACAACTAACTCTCTAACTAGTTTGCAACTAGTTACAACNCTAGTTACAACTGACTCTCAAACCCTGGGCCTGGGGCCAGGGTTACAACTAGTTACAACTAACTCTCTAACTAGTTTGCAACTAGTTACAACCAACTCTATAACCCTGGACCCGGGGCCAGGGTTACAACTAGTTACAACTAACTCTCTAACCCTGGGAGCGGGGCCAGGGTTACAACTTGTTACAACTAACTCTCTAACTCTGGGTCCGGGTTACAACTATTTACAACCAACTCTCTAACCCTGGGCGCGGGGGCAGGCTTACAACTAGTGACAAAAAAAGTATTACTACTACTACAACTACTACTACTCCTACTACTACTACTACTACTACTACTACGACTACTATTATTACGAATTGTTTTATGAACAAAAGAAATGGGGCAGGAAATTTTACTACTACTATTTTTCTACTGCTTCTACTACTACTAGTATTACTACTACTACTATTACTACTACTATACTGCTACGACCACTCCTGCTACTATTATTGCTATTTTTTCCCGGGGCCAGAGTTGCAACTAGCTACAACTAACTCTCTAACCCTGGGCCCGGAACCAGGGTTACAACTAGTTACAACTAACTCTCTAACCCTGTGCCCAGAGCCAGGGTTACAAGCCTGGAGCCAGGGTTACAACTAGTTACAACTAACTCTCTAACCCTGGTCGGACCCAGGGTTGGAACTAGTTACAACTAACTCTCTAACTCTGGGTCCGGGTTGCAACTAGTTACAACTAACTATCTAGCTCTGGGGAGCTGGGTTACAACTAGTTACAACTAATTCTGCAACTAGTTAAGAACTAGTTACAACCAACTCTGCAACTAGTTTGTAACTAGTGTCAACTAATCTTCCAACTAGTTCCAAACAAGTTGTAATTAGTTCCTAACTGTTTTTTTTGCTCGGAATAAGCGCACTCTGGCACAAGGCCTGTGTCACTAGTCAAAAGAATGAAACTAAAGCAGAAAGACAAAAATGAAACGGCAAAGCCCGGCTCTCAGTACCGCATCGAGACGAAATAGCGACCCTCGTGTAAAGCCAAGATACGCTCCAGTCCAATGTCAGTAAGAAGCCAGCATATGCACACCTGCCATGACAAATTCCAGCGGAACCAGAAGGCAATGCAGGCGAAGAAGTATATGCCAATTCCTGCGCGTATCCAGCAGAAACCCAAAGTCCGACAACTTCTGTCTCCCGCTACGGTGGCGGCAGAACGCCGCAGTCGGCAGTTCTCAGGTGAAGGCCCCTGTCCCTGAGGCGTCTATTTGAATCTATTTGAATCTACTGATGATAGCATCAGATGATAGCATCAATAACCCCGGTCATCACATAGAATGCACCAAGAGCAGCTAAGCCATTTGAAAATTGTAAATTGTAATCTGTAATCGGCATGTCGACTCATACCGGAAGCAACCATCCTGCGCCATTTCCAATAGGCGGTGATTCAGTCCAATACCAAGACACCATATATCCTGCCCCCCCCAGGGGGGGTGGAGCTCAGGTGCGATGGCGCAGAAAATTGTAGGCCATGCATGCCATCTCCATATAGGACTCTGCAGAAGCCGAATAAGGGGAGGATCCACTCACCGAGCATAGAAGCCCAAGATGATCTCCTCACCCTTACTCTTGGCTATCAGAGAGACCTCCTTACTACCATACGATCTTGTAGCCCTACGCTGTGCAGTTCCGTCGGAGAGACGTAAAGGCGCACAGGCGCATGGGGCTGTAATCCAAAATTCCACAGCGTCCAGCTATGGGGCATCCTTCATACTTGAATCTACCTATTTACTGCGAGCAGTGCCAGGCCCTTCAACGCCTTCCTTCTGCTCATGATGATATGCGCCACACCGCCTCCTGGCAGTGAGGCATAGTTGTCCTTGTTCTGTTTTTCACTATTTTTCACTTCACACAAATTTTAAAATGGGTGGCTACTCCAAAGGTTTTGAGCCAATCCAGCTTCCTCCAATGGGAATACTTGTTACTATCATTCTGTCAGGTAATATATGCCACCCCGCCTCCGGGCAGTGAGGCATGGTTCTTCTTCGCTGCGTAGTTCTGTTCATGGCGATAAATGCCACCCCGCCTCCGGGCAGTGAGGCATGGTTATCCTTTTTTGTTTCATTTCACTCCAATTTTAATTTAGTTGGCTACTTCAAGAATTTATGGCCGGTACAGCTTCAGACAATGGTAGTGTTTGTCACGATATTTCAATTGGTGGTGATAATCGCCACCCTGCCTCCGGGCAGTGAGGCATGATGGTTCTTTGTCACGTAGTGAGTCAAAAGAGCAGTATGGTAGTATTCTTGTCCATGGCGGGGTGGATGATACGCCGCTCAGGCACATATCCTCCTGTTTGATTGTATGTGATTGTGAATAGAGATAAATATACTCCATGGCTTCCTAGAGTGCACTTTGGCACGGAACTACTCGGCCCAGGCAGTTGTTACTTACCAACCAGCAACAAACAAACAACCAAACCAACAAACCAGTCCACAAACGAACAAGGAGAGCAAGAGCCTCAGCAAGACCCGTAACAAAGGAGGGAGACAGAGAGAGAGGGGTCAGGGGGGAGCGCAGGAGAGGTAGGGCAGAAAGTGAGAGGATACAACGCAGTGTCTAAAGGGATGGTATGAAGCAAGGGTCAGTTTCGCAGGTTCGCACTGGTCCTATCAAACCTTCAAAATTNGGCAGAAAGTGAGAGGATACAACGCAGTGTCTAAAGGGATGGTATGAAGCAAGGGTCAGTTTCGCAGGTTCGCACTGGTCCTATCAAACCTTCAAAATTACAGCACTTCTACTTGATTGCCCATCGAAAGCACTCTTTTTCCTCAGCTTCGCGCTTGAGTCTGCAACTGTACAAGTAGATGCGGTCCTCTCTGGCCTCCAGGTTTTCTGGGTGCCTTTATATTCCTGTCATCCTGCTGGAGAGGGTTNTCGCGCTTGAGTCTGCAACTGTACAAGTAGATGCGGTCCTCTCTGGCCTCCAGGTTTTCTGGGTGCCTTTATATTCCTGTCATCCTGCTGGAGAGGGTTGATCAGCGTTATTAGCTCTTCCCTCTGCCTTTTGGTGTTCTTGATCTAGCCTGAGCACTCCCTCTCGGGGAATGTGTGATTGTGCTTGCAGTTCCATGAGCTGAACTGGCCCTAAGGCTCGTAGCTTTTCGACCAGCTTGCTCTCTTTTGGCATGGTTCTCTACCGCTTCCGGTGTAAATGGGTTCGGGATACCCTCTGCTACCCAAAACTGTGGGAATTGCTCTTTAAATTCCCGCAGCCATGTGTTGGGGTCTATTTGATCTCTGATCTCATTTATTGTTTGCGGTGTTTCTCCTTGGTAGTCTTGCCACTTGTTTCCTCGCAGGGATTCCTCCAGGTCCTCTCTGGAAGCCCGACTCTTCTTGTAATCTAATGAGAACAGATGATGAGTCCTATCACTGAAATATCTTCTGCTTCCAAACTCTCCAAAGACCCGGTAAATTTCGGGTTCTATTTGGGAAGTAGGGAAGTCATATCCCCTATAGTCATGGTTATTGAAGGCATTGTCAATCATGGCTGCGGGGTCACTGGCCACCCAAAAGGGGAGCACTTTCTCAGGTATCCCTTGCTCATTTATATGCGGTAGTCTGATTTCCAACTTCACGCTTGGGGCAGTGAACGGTCTAGCCAGGTTATTGGCGACATTTGGCGATAACCACCCTCCTGTATATAATCTTTGAACAAGCATACTTGGCGCAGGCAAGATATTTTGCAGCTCCTCAATTGGGGGTTGGTGTCCTCTAGCACTATAGAGGGCTAGCATCTTGCTTTTATCATCGAAGAACGGATTGTCTATGGTTCTTTGTTCTTCTTTCCGTTCATCCGGGAATAGGGAACTGACTTCTTTATAAACCTCTGGCAACAGGCTCATAGGGAAGTGCACATTAAAATCTGTAGAAGGAAGTTTGAGGGCTGTGTCATGTTGACGTAGCATCGCTGTGAGTATTCCATCTATCGATTTAGGATGCGCTTTATGTTGTTTGCCTTGCTTTTTCCCAAGGAGATGTTCATAGCCTTTCAGGATCGCCATATGAAGAGAGGACTCCCAGAATGGCACTGAGGCTAGTAGTATCCATTTCTCATGCTCCCGTCGTATGGGATGGTCCTTGCCTATGAACAAATAAATATTCCACCTATACTACCTCGGGCGTTCTTATCCTGTTCTGATTTGCGAGGAAATTAATAATCGGCAGGATATCTCCTTGAATGTATACGTCAGCAAAAGTCCGCTGCTGCATTAAGCACGCATCTATGATCCTTTGTGCCGTTATGAAGGCATACTTACATGCCTGTGCCTCTGCTATTACGTTATCTGCACAGTCCGGCAGGGCAATGGCCTTCCATGTTATCAATTCCATTTCTTGGGGTGTAACACTTAACGCCGCAATCCCAGCTCCCCCTGCTCTGTTTGATGCATGGCAGGATCCATCAAATTGGATGATTAGCGTTGGGAGACTTCGCACAGGATCGTCATCGGTTTGTACCCCTACCGTCAGAAAGAAACCAGGACTAATGTCTTCCTCTGCGGTAATCTTAACGTGAGTTTTTCCACATTGGCATACATAGGGCCTTAATGATACTTTGGCTGTAGGGCACGGGACCTTTAATTGCTGCATTATAAGAAAACCTAGCCTGGGATCTTTGGGGGAAAGAATGGCAACATCATGTGCCCTTTTGCCTTTTGATATGTACGTTAGCTTGCATCCCTTTACTGGGTAGCACGGCTGCGTCCAGATCAAGTTTGGGCGTTTGAATAATTTCTAATTTGTCTGTCTGTAGGCATCTCTGCCCCTCACTGCAAGGAGGGCATTTGACCTGCAGCATGAAGGCAGCAGGAATGTCCGCATATGATCTCCTTGCAATGTCGAGCACATTCTGTACTAGGGGAGTGCTATTATCCAGATCTGGAAGATTTGGCGTCAGCCCTCCTTTTTCTTTGATAAGTCTTCTCATATGGAATGTGACAATTACTTGCAGGATTCCTGGTAGTTCGGGGGGCTTGCAGTCCCATCGAGGGAGGAACCAGTCACTTTTGACAGGGAGGAGTGCATTTATCGTTAGTTGTAATACTGGGCAAAACTGGCACCAGTGATCAATAGAATTGGAGCCAGTGTTGCACAGTACACATGGAAGTGTATGCATTTGGTTAACTTCCCTGTGGCTACCTTCAACCATTTGCTGCAAGGGTTGTAAGTATTCAGGGGGCTCCGGAATTGGCTTATTGAATAGGAGTTGATATCCGTTTCTCTCTTCCTCGTCAACATTAAGAAGGGACCAATTTGTGAAATTGGGGCAACAGTCAGTGCAAGTTGCTCCGTAACTGGCTCCAATAGGAAACTTCCTACCTATTCTACCACAGACGCCGCAGATTTGCGAGCGGGAGAGTCTGCCTCTCTCAAAAAGCCAGACGTCGCTGTCTTCTGCCAAAGCCCATCTTAATATCGTGAAACGCGGTATGCTTCCTACTTTGGTGGTGCTAAGGTTAGATAGCCATTCTAAGAAGGGAACACTTGGGCCATGAGGCCATCCACTTTTGCAGATTCTGTGAGAGACATGGGCAATAGCGTTAGTTTGCAAATCTGTAATATATACTTTAGAGAGGAGCTGCTTAAATCTTTTCGCCATCTTGTGGGGTGGCATAGAGGTGTCATTTTCGATTGCTAGCAATTGCCTAATGGTACTATTAGATAGGGTTTGTTTTAGCGTTTTCCAGGTGCGGAAAGCTTGTTGCGCTTGCGGATTCAGGTATGCCAAACTCTTCAATCCGACAAATAGTAAGGCCCCGACGGTGTAGGAATCCAAGGGCTTGCATTAAGGCCGGATCAAGGAGGGGTCCTATCTTGAGCCATCGGACAATTCCAGCCAAATGCTGAGCTGGAAGCCAGTGCCTTTGGAGCACAAACTCACTCATAAGCTTATAAAGCAATTTTATTTGGTGATCTGGAAAATGGATCCACGACTGCACATAGTAAAAAAGACTTAAACAGAAGCTGTTGAAATAGATTATCCGCGTACGGACACTCATTGTCCCCCATTTGGCCGCACTGAGTCTGGCTTTGAACTTAGCAATCTGCTTATGCATAACCGAAATAAGTTGTAAGTTTGGCGTCTCATAGCTCAATATTCCGGATGCATCAAAAGCCCAACCGGAGCGTATCATAAGTCCTAGATTGATAGTTGATGGTTCGACACACTGCAGTCCAATTCCGGCCTTGTCAAGCTCCCACGCAGTTTTATGCGCCAAGGAACAATTGGTGACTACTGTAGTTTTGGCTCTACAGGCACATTCCTCTTTAGCCAATTGTCCTATCAGGGAGCTGCCATTTGCGAGTAGAGATAGCATTTCTTGCGGGGGCAAGTGCATCGCTTTGTTTCCCCTACATATTACTATTGTATCTTTAATGGGGGGCGCTTTCATAAAACACTCAAAAGTGTAGACATTCCTTCTTCTAGTAGGTATTCGAACTTGCCTGCAATTTCTGACAAGGCCAGTAGTCTACCTAATGGGACAGCCGGGTCTGTTGGGATGGCTACGTTCCAGCATGTATGCTTATCCATCACAATGCCTGCCTGTTTCCAACTATCCAAGTAGCGGAAGGTACTCGTTACCCATTCAAAGTTGGGAGTGACAGGGCCCGCAAGTGTTGTATCATCCACATACCCTTCTACTGCTAAGATTTTCGGGACAGCATTGAGCACTGTGAAAATTGGGTCCATAGCAAGACAGAAGAAAAACACGGAAGAGGACCTACCCATATCAACTCCTGAATGTACCGCTCTTGGCGGAAGGAGTCTCCCTTGTACTTTATGTCTTATTTGGCGTCCAAACAACAATCGGGTGGCTAGCTTAATGATCCAGGTTGATGCTTTCTTGATATAAAGGATTTCAATAAGCCACCAAGCATTGATTCTTTCAAAGGCCTTGGACAGGTCAAGGAATAGTGCAATCACTTCTGGGCAGTCGTCTAGCACTCCTTGTATTTTGTTTGCTGCAATTTGCGGTTCACGCAGAAGGTTCAGCATTGTTTGAGATGGATGGAAATTATCTCTGGTGTGGTGGAAGAGTACGGCTGCGGCTGCTCCGTCTTGGAGGCGGTCTAGTGTATCTGGCATGCCAAGTGGCCGGAAGAAGTCAGCAGTTGGCCCTAACTTAGCCTTAGGGATCCACACTCCTACTTGTACTGGGGGAGAAGCAATGTCTCCTATGATACGATTCATATCAGCTTCCAATAATTGGGTAGTTAGGTGTGGTAAGTACCGCCATGCTGCATAAGGGATTCCATCCGGTCCTGGGGCGGAGTCTTTAGTGTTGAGTATTTGTTTCAAATAATCTGCTTGGGAAGGTGGTTCTATTTGTCGCCATGGCATGGATAATTCACGATACTTCTGTAAAGATTCGCCCCATTGGATATCCCATCTTACAGGTGGTTCAAACCAAAAATTCCTGGTGTCCAACATAGCTTGGTCATATTCTGCAGCGCTGCTGACTTCTTTATCTTCCTTGTTGTAGATTGGTCCATAATAAAAGGACCCTTTGGGACAGACTGCTTTGAGTTTGTCCCACATTGCTCGTGTAGCATTACCTTGAGCTATAGGATCTGGTGGCGATTGGACAAACGGGACTTGATTGGCCGTAGATTGGTGTACTTCTAGTGTGGTTAAAATGTCCCTCAGGATTGCTTTAGGGACGATGTAGGCCCCTCCTTGTTGTGGCCAGTCCTTTGTGATATCACTCGCAAGGTTGGTAGCTTGAAGTGCCATAATGTCTTTCGATGAGATATGTACTACATCACTATGTCCAAGTAGTTTCTTGTATAAACGTTTGTAGGATCTCGGCCACCGCACCGCAGTGGATGCTTCTCTCCACCAACTCCAGATGGTAGCTTTTGCATACAGGGAGATATCACGGCTCCCTCTCATGCATGCAGCAAGCCTGTTACATCTTCTACGCAAGTCGGCAAGACTGTTGTTCCAAGTGTTGGACCCTACGCTACTGTGTATTGCATTGGGGTTTAAAAAGGCAGTAGTAGGTATGGTTTCGTGTTTAATGGAGCCGGGATGCGGACGATATCTGGGTCGGTGCATGAGCTTGAGTTGGATGAGTGCATGCCCTTGTTGTGCAAAAAAAGGGTAGGCATTAACCTTAATTTCAGTTTGTGTGGTAGTACGATGAATAGTCGGAACGAGAAACTTGTCTAACGCTGAAGTATTGTCTCCATAATGGAAGGTTTGTAGGTTCGGGGCGGCATCTTCCAATTGCAGGGCATCTAAGAAGTGTTGCCACTCATCAGGCCATTTGGTATCGCATCTATTGAAATCACCCCCTATGTACATAACATTCTTTGGCTGTAACTGTTCAATTTTGGTTTTAACAAGCCGTAAGTGGGCTAAAGTCCACTCAGGTCTAAAATATATGGAGACGAGCCACACCTTGTAGGTTCGAAATTCAGTCAGAGCAGCAACTACATAATGCGGGATAACCTCCACCGTTCTTACTAGTTTCCATCCTATTGGGAGGGGTATGGCAGCGCCTCCCATTCTCGCATTACCCCAACCTTCCGCTAGTGTCGCCGCAATCTGCACTCCTGGATACTGGTGAACTGCTTGTTGTAGCTCTTCAGAGGACCACTTGGTTTCTTGCAATAGAATCGGCATTTTCTTGACTATGTTTGCAAATTTTTTATTTTTCTCCTTGTGGTCAGCTTCTTTTGGTTTCCAACTATTCAGGTTCCAACATGTGACTCTGGAGATACTGACAGGAATAGCGATTTGAGTTTTAACTCGAAAGTCATAAAGTTTTTACATACAAATGTATCAACTTTTCAGGTAGCCCAATCTGATCAACATTATGTATGGTTCCTGCGATGATACAAACTCCATTATAGCTGTGCAAAGCTTCTGAGACAATGTTACGAATAGTGTGAAAACTGAGCTCACTGCTGAAACCCATCCAGGTTTTGACATCTTCAACTGCGCACCTTCGGATCGGCACTTGGCATGGCAAAATGTGAGTGAGGAAGTCTGTGGTGGGACAATGTGAGAGCTTGTATGGACAACGGTTATTATATGCAATCGGCGCATGTCGGTTTTCGTGAACAAAAAATTGATATTGCAACCCTTTTTCAAATGTAGCAAGTAGTGCTCGGCGTTCGTTATTGCTCAGTTGAGCTACACTCATGTTGGGTGATGTGTCTGCCGCAATGCAGACAAAAATCGTTTCAGTATCTCGCCACGCACTACTACTGCTATAAAGGGTTGCATACTCTGATATTGACACGCTTGTTTCTGCATGGTAAGCTTGAGATAATGTTGGACGTTGGTTAGTGTTTGATAATTGGTTTGAGATGCGATCCGTTGCGTTACAACTGAGCTCTGCTCATTGAGGATTCCGAGTTCAGTGACTTGATGATGATCATAGCTGCTGTCAGAATCATGGTATAGTACAACAATTGCTCCTCCTTGGAAATTCGGCGACTGTGCAGCCGCCCAGGCTGTTTCACTCACTAGAAAGGGTTGTGAGGTCGATATTAAACAGCCTAGTGTGGAGCTTGTCGTAATGCATCCTACTGCGGCTATCCATATCACCTGATTAGCGGCAAAGTGACACTGTGCTTCAATCGAGGCTGTGCGTACTCTATCCGTGGGCATCGTTTCAAGCACGTGACCAAGTAGCCATAACGGACATAGCTTCTCACTTGTGGCTCCCCTGTGGGGATGAACTGACAGTGTGCTGTAGTTTGAGGTATAGATCAACACGGCATAAACATCTTGGTGTGCAGTGATTAGGCTTGGTACACATTCAATTTGAGCTTCAATGGTGACTTGACTATGACCTCTGCCAGCACGATTTAGCGTTTCTGTCGGCATTGCATACGAGAGACATATAACTCTACATTCAACTTGTGAGCATTCAACAAAAAACAGAGAGTTGTAATTAGTGGCGCCAATCTGGACGACATGGAGCATTTCCTGATATTCAAGACCAAGCAAGATGCATGTGTTACACCAGTCAATTGTGCCAAGCGAAACGAGTTCTCTAAAGAAGTGGGGAATAGTAATTGGATGTCTTTGGTTGACGAATTGGTGGATAATAGTTGCAGTTCGCTGTTGCAAGGTATGCTGTTGTGGGCCAAAGAACTTTGATAATTGGCTAGCACATAGAGTGATGTACTGCGGTACTGCGACGCTGGTGAGTAGGGTTTGCAGTTCAAGGGCTTGAAAAAGCTTCAACAGATTGCTGCCAAATGTCTCAAGTCGTGCTTTGTAAAGCCAAGCAATGCTTTGCTCTCTCCGAGGATTGTAGGTCTCTTTGCACAATAACATATACTTCCGTGGGGCGAATGTGCGGTTTCGGTACTGTTTCTAAGGAGGAACACGGTTTGAGGTTACGGAATGGGGAAGTCATCATCGTTTTTCCGGGTTTTCGTGCTTTCAGATCAGAAATGATCCCTTTGAAGAGCTCTTTATAGGTGCTCTGTACCTGCTCTGGAGAGGGAAGGTCAAGTGGGGTGGCATTCCCTTTCTCAAGCCAATTCAGTATCTGTTTCTTGGAACCAAGTGCGATACTGATCAGTCTTGGATGGAAGCTATTGCCAACAATTGATCTAATTATATGTGTAGTGAGCAAGTGCTTCGTAGTTCGTATTCTTTCAAAAACCCGTTCCAGGCCTGCAATTGCCAGGGCTTCCTCATCGGTGATGATTCGGAAAGGAACTTTTATGGAGCTGTTATGGAACAGTGGTAACACTCCAATTACCGCTTGGTCTCGGGTTTCAACATCCGCTCCTCTGAGTGCTTGTAAGAACTTTAGCCATAGTTGAACATAAATGACAGGAATAAACGAATTCCACGGGAGATTTGGGATAGTTGAGTTCTCTTGCAGCTTGCAACTTATTGCAAATTTCTCGGGGCCCCCGAAATAATCATAATCCCAGATTAATCCAGCTGGATGATAGTTGATCCAACTGAGTTTCGTAGCCAGGTCAGTGAGTTCTTCCCTCGAGCGCAAAAATGGCATCAGAGGCACTTTCTCAACTTTCCCAGCGGATATCCTGAGCAGAGGCCCTTGATCTGCGCCCCATGGTGAATGGATAGGCTCTTTGAGAGCAGCTGTGTCATGCTCGAAATTATTTTGAAAGAAGAAACGGTCACGTACTACGGGCGAGATACTGGATGCGCACCATTGGAATGCTTTGGGAAAGCATTCCCATTGGATCCCCAGGCATTCACAGATCACCTTGGCATGTCTTTTCTTCATAGATCCGGCGTTTTCTACAAGGTATCGGATGTTGAGCGGCGAGATGAGCCGGGTGAGCGCATGAAGTATCAAATAAACAACAAAGAAAAGGTTGCTATTCGGACCAGTAAGGCCTAACAATCCTTTGTCTATGCCTGCAATGGTGAGTTCGGTACATGGGCTGCCTGCTACAAGGAAAACTTTACAGCCATCAGGCAACAATGATACGAACTGCTTTAGGATAAGGCCATTATCATGCATAACTTTATCAACATCGCTTAGATAGATGGATTTACATCCGTCCCTGTTCACATGCCAGACTTCAGCTAAGTTAAAGCCATAACAGTCGGCAACAATAGTTCTCAGTGTCTTGTTAATTTCGCAACCAATATAAGCTACTGGATGGTATCCAAGTTTGTCAGTGAAAATTTGATACGTTGATCCACATCCATCAAAGAGGCTGATTAAGGCATAAGGTGGCTGCATAAGAATGGCCTCTTGGTTCTCAACACGTGCAATGTTAGCTTTGCTTGCAAGAATATTATTACTTTGGATAGGAGAGTGTTTATTTTCAAAAGCTAATCCATCACCTCTATTTAGAGAGGGATCTTGGTTTGCTTTACTGCGAACTTCATCCCATCTTCCATTGGTACCTTTGTTTCCTTTTCCAGTGCCTTTCGCAGGCAATTTTCGGCCGGATTTGCTCCTTTTCTTTGGGATACGTGGCTTGGTGGCAGGTACTTCAAATAATTTGCTATTTGGCCATGTGGGGATAACATCTGATTGCCTATAAATGACCCCAGATACTTGATCATTAATATTCAGAGTATCGAGTATGCTATCAGGAGATAGTGGATAGCACCCTGAGGCATTGTCATGGATTAGGAAGGAGTCAGAAGGCCCATCATCCGAATGCTCAATGATATAGAAATGCCCTGGTCGCTGATTTCTGAAGATAAGTAGGGCTATGGTCTTCCACTGCACACCATAACAGAAGAAAGGGAGTTGCGTAAGAAGATCTAATCCACTGCTAACCGGCATAATCTGATGCCTTGGCCGTTGGAGGTTCTGAAATAGAACAATTTGCAATTCCGGTGTTGTGTTCTGTGCGAAAATGGTATTACTAATGCAGCATTCAGCTGCACCTTTAAGTGTACCAATATCCGGAGTAACATTTGCAAAAATTTCTTCAGCACTCTGTACTAAGATATCGGATAATGTGCTGTAGAGGTAAGGTACATTAAGTTCGAACTTAGTCCGGCATAACCCGCATTGTCCACAATGTTGAGAAACAAATCTCTGGGAGTAAGGGTATGGCATGCCATCAGCAATCTCTTGCAGGACTGGCTCGACACTTTCAATTTCTTCGTGCTTGATTGTGACTAACGTACTCATAGCAAAAGCAAGATGTTCTTTGCCAAACGTTGACCTTCGGAGTCCTCCTTGGAGTGTCCAACCTTTGGCAACGGCTATGAGCGCATCCTGTCTGATGTGATCTTCGAGTGGATACTTCGGGTTGTTGCTCCAATTGCCTTTGGACAACATTCTGAGGGCAGCAACAAAATAACAGCTTACACCTGATAGAACTCTGAAGATGGCTGCAGCTTTGTCGACTGAATGAGTGAGATAAGGATATTTGCTCAGGTCTTCCTTAGTATCAAGCTGATTTTGGAGCTGAGGTTTGAGACTCGCGATTTGCGTAAATCTCTTATTTTTTTCCAAAAATCGCCCCCCAAAGGTTCTAAGAAGGGCTCTGGCAGGAGTTTTAGCTGCACTAGTGTCATTCTGCTTTCGAGTGTCACAGGGATTAGCCGAGACTTGCAACCTCCGGGCAACAAGTTCTGTGGCTTCATCTTCACTGTGCACCTCGATAAGGTCGTTATTAGCTTTCTCAAGGTTATAGTTATGAGCTTTAGGTGACAATGGAGGCTTATCCTGCTTCTTGTCAAATTCCTCTGTGTGCAGTTGATGGTCTTTTCCATCAGCTCCAAAACCAAGATCCCGATCAAGGTCAGCCTCATTATTTTGTAAAATTTGGGAGAGACTTTTCGGCTTGTCGGGAATGATATGGTTGCCAAGAACTTTATTCCCTGTAACTGCCAGGTCAATTTTATTATCACACAGAGGAGAGCTTTTCTTAGTGGAGTTCCGGCTGTTGTTGACGGTGTCAGCTTCACTGGCACAGGCAGGGTTATTAGGAAGTCGTACCGGTGACGCTGCCTGTCCAGGGTGGGTTTCTCTGTTTGTCATAACTACATCTTCATCAAACTTGTTACCTAAGATCTGCTCATGAGATTGGCGTCGATTAGGAGTTTTTGATCTGATAATTTGGATGCTACTTGCTTCGTCAGGATGGAATAGTTCCCGCACTTTAGCCCCAGGAGGGACAAAGACTATCAAGTCCGTATGTGAGTGCGTACAAATTAAAAGCCTATTTGACAAGCTACTTATCCATTTGCCATTTTCGAACCGAGGTTGGCGTATCTCATACATAGATTGCGGTGACAAACGTAGATGAAAAATACCTTGCTCATTATGGCAAGGATTCTGATGTAATTGGATTTTGTTCCTTTCGAAAAATAGTTGGTCGTAGTCGAAAATGTAAGAGTGATGTTGCAGTCCACCTTCGTCAGTGAGAAAAAAATTCATAACCTCCTTAACAGTATCAATGGTAAGTTCCTGCGGGACCATGATCCACGGGACAGCTTCGTCGATGTATGAGCATATTAAGTTGCACTGCTCGGCCTGTATGGAGACGTTATATACTTGATACCATCTAGTTCTGCTTTGTGGGTTATCGTCCTCCGGAACAACGCACCTCAGTCTTGAGTTTGTATTGGCTTCACAGCGTACTGCATTCTTCCAGTGGTCCTTGTGTGTCTCCTTCGTGAGGATAACACTCGGTTGTGCAGGTGCTTGAAACGGAGGCTGAAGATAATGCAAGATTCTGTTTATGTTTTGGTGGTCATTAAAAAGATGTGGTAATTCTGGTAGATTGCTCGTAGGAACAGTGAAAGCGACTACCCTGACTAGAGTGAGAGCATCAGTGTCAGGTGCTTTCACTAACAGAGTGCGTATTTCCTCCGCGTTGAATTTATTTTCAAGGAACTTGATGACAGCTCGATCCACTGTATTCTCAGATGTGATCCAGGAACCATCGTCTTCTACTTGAACAGGTTCCCTTAGTACATGACTCGCCTGGCCAATTACTACTTTCCACGTATCAGGATTTATTTCAGGTGTTATTTTTTGTTGTAAACACCCCTCCTGTCGACCAAAGGGGATTCGAACATTGGTTGCAAGCAGACTGATTCTGAGTGCTTCAATTTCAGGCCCGGCCGTAAAGACAAAAAGATGTTTCCTTTTCAGTACGTAGAAAGGAACTCCAACTGTGTTGAGGGCCGATATAATAGCTTTGAAATTGAGGTCCTCTATAGGTTGTAGGTTGAAAACAGTGATTTCATGGTGTTTTGTCATTTGTTCCAGGTGAGGCGTAGTGAAAGTACTCACATTTGGTAAGCTGCTCGGCTTCCTCTGGAGCTCAAAATCACTGTTGGACCTGTGAGCGCTAGTAATTTCTCGTACAACACTTGTAAGGTATTGTAAAGAAGAGAGGGCTGCTTTCCAGTTGTTATGATTGACATGGATATGATAACAAGCTCTATCAGGCATTCCAAGTTCAGTGTAGAATGGAGTTTGATTTGACTGCTTTAGGGACAATACCCCGGGCGATTGTGCAATTTTTTTAACGATTTGGTGCGGAAGGAGATTATTGGTACACAAGATAACCTCTTTAGGGTTGACAATTGGCCAGTTGACAGAGACTGTTGTATCGTCTCCCTGAAATCGTTTTTTATGACCAAAAGTGGTGGCATATATGATACCACTATCACTTCGTTCTTTTTCAGTTCTCTGGAAGCTCTTCAAGAAATGCAAATTCCTGAGATAGTCACTCACTTTTGGCTGTGAGATAAATACTTGGCTCAGGATTTCATGAAAAGACATATCAATATGGCCTTCTTCAATGCAGATAACTTGTGCACTTTGCTCCGGTAGTGTTTTTCCAATGTAATTCTGAATTATTCTGTGCTTAAGACCTGGTTGGACGTGATACAGAACAAAACAGATAGTATGGAGAGTTTTATTCTTGAGTACCTCAACTACTTCTGGCTCAGTCATGACAGTTACTTCAGAATAACTGACAGTATTAATCTGGCTGGGAAACGGAGATACAAGTAAAAAGCTCGTTGCAAGCGAGTGTATGAGTTGAATGAAAATGCCCTTCTTTTCTGTGATGGCATTGTGCATCTCATCATAGAGGAATTGTGTAGTTTGAACTACAGTACTCTTTCGGTCTTTCATCTTGAGTTACCTTGGTAAATCTTGTATAACTTCAAGATGGTTGGGTGGAGTATAAGCCGCGTCCGCGCAACTTATACTAAGTTCGCACAGGTGACCAGGGTCTTGACCTCAGTGAGTATAAGCCGCGTCCGCGCAACTTATACTGTTTTCGCAGAGGTAGAACCTGAAATACCTTAGTAAGTATAAGCCGCGTCCGCGCAACTTATACTGGATACTCAAGCAGAGATGGCTTTCCACTTGCACTTAAAAAACTAATCGGCAGGGTGATGAAATAAGTGGGGGAGAGAGAGAGCGAAAAAACCCAGAAATTTTCACTCGAACAAAAACCCACAGAAAAGAACACCCAAACACACCAGGGACGTTAACAGCCTACCACTGCCTCCTAACCCCTGTTTTTTCACTTCACTCAAATATTTAAATGAGTGGCTACCACGGGGTTTTTGAGCCGATGCAGCTTGAGCCAAAGCTACGGAGGTAATTAGTTCCTAACTGGTTGCAGAGTTAGTTCCAACTCAAACTATTTGAACTAATTCCCTAAAGTTAGTTGCAACTAGTTGTAACTATTGCTTTAATAGTTACAAATAGTTTAACTAGAATCCCAGGCATTTTGTATTACTAGCCTGTTTGCGGCTCTATTTGCTACTCGCAGTAGTCCACCTCAGTAGGAGTGCAGCCTTAGTGCAGACGAAATTCCTTTCCTCGCTGTCAAGCCAGACCATTGCATCCCTCCAATCGGGCTCCAAGTCTTACTCTGCCATGCCGCCGGCCTGTCCTCTTTACCTAGGATGCATGCCAGAAGGGGCTGCCAGCCCTCTATTGACAGTTTTTGCTTCCAACTTCGTCCCCCAAAACTATGATAAATGGCAGGCTGGAGGTGTGATTGGCAGAACTCATGTGCTTGAAATAACTGCGCTCCGGGGAGTGATTTTACAGCAATCGTCACTTCTATAGAGGTTAGTAGGGCTAATGCAGCTTGTTCAAAGGTACCTCTCACCCATCCATTGAAAAGTGGCTGTCTTGCGCCCCTGTGCATCCAGGTTTCTATGGAGGATGTTCGGGGCCATTAAATCAAAAGACAAAACTGTGGTGCTTGTGATGTTGTTCAGTACTGAGCTAGCTGGAACTTCGGGCAGCAGTGGTGGTGTCGGTTTCTGTGTGCTCAATATGTAACCCAATTATGTTGTAACTTGATTGCAAATGAAGGTCAACTTTTGAAAGGGGAAATTGTAGTGATATTGTTCAAGCCGACATCTGTTCCCATACACTTTTTGAGCTCATTTTTCAGTCGAAAATTTTTGGAGCCATCCTAACCGCTGACATTCGACAGTCTGTGACTTCTTGTTCTGTACGTGGGGGATTAAGACATCGGCGCTGGCTCCTCATCTTGGAAGTGTGCAAATTGACTGAGCTCACCGAGTTCCTTTAAGGTGAAACTATTCATAAAGTTGTACACACCTTCTCTCACGCTGGCACTCTGTTCACAAACTTCTTGCAGCGTGAGATTCTCTCCTTTTGCCACAAGTCTCTCTTCATGTATTTGCATGATTGCATTGCTCTTCCGTTGTGAGTAACTGATCCCTGGGGGGGCCCAGTTGCACCTCAATCCTTTCGATCACAGTAGTGTTGGTAGCGCTACTTCTGGTATTTCTAACTGGCTCACCCAATGTGGTAGCTGGACTGTAATCTCTGATCGATATGGTTCCCTGGAGTTGTGTGACCACTACCTCAGTCGTCTGCGCATTGCTCCTGTAGTTCCAGCATCCATTGCTTACTCAGGAGCGCGACAACGGGGAATTATTAGCAGAAGCAACCTCCGGGCAACTTCTGCTAGATTGTCTGTCAACGGCAGAGGAAGTGTCACAAAACTCAATGTCCATCATGCACATTTTAGCTCAACACATGTTTTGGCATCATTGCATGCTTGTATGTTTTACGCTTCCTCCCCTCGCTCCCTTGTGTTCTTTTGGTCGTTGCGCAGGTTTCGAAACTCCTATGGCCGTCTCTATATTTGGACAAAGGGCGGTAGGCTAGTGATGGCCACGTTGTGGTAGGAGCTCGTTCCTCCAGCAGGATTCTCTCTTCAGTATTGATCACTAAGGCAATTGCCTGGACCGTCTGTCCTTCTTTGAGGATGGCAACTTGCCCTGTTCAGCTAAAATGCCAATAGGGCGGGAGAACTATGGGTAGGAATCGAAAACATCAACCATTCTTGCACTCCCGGCATCACTTCCTAAACCAAGCAGTCACTGAGCCTCACTAGAAAATTGAACCTTGGTTCAAAGGCTTTATCTATTGGTGTTGCTTCTACCCAGACCTCTCCAGTTCTGCGTTGCTTTGTCGGCTCGGACACTGCTGGTAGGTAGCTGTAAGGTGCAAAAAAACATCACTCCTGGCTTGGGCCATGTGATTGCCGCCCAGCAATTTTGATGCACTCGCTTATCATCCTCTAGGGTGACAAGCAACCAGTCCCTTTGCTCTTTTGGCAGTGCCGACAAGTCTTCCGGTACTGGTTTTAAGTGTGACCTAGTTCCTTCTACTGTACTGTGATCACATCTTGCATTCGTAAGTTCCGGGCGGTGCGCAGTCGAAACGCCAGGGGTTCCTGTGAGTTATGCTGGCCTCTAGCATCTTTTCTGTTCATATGCCTGCTTATTCAGAGAGCAGAACTGCACGTCTGTAGCTTTACGTGCCTGTATCAATATGCTTTAAGGGTGGCAATCTCCGACAACCGCTCCTTTGGAAAGAGTGTCGGGTGCTACAAAACCTCCGACAAGGGATTACTTGGTACTTGAGCCATAAATGTAGTGTCCCTTCCATCAGGCATGCACAGAGAGGAGCAGAAGTTCATGAGTTGTCTTGAGCACGGTCTGACTATGATGAACTGCTCACTAGTGACAGGCCTATTGTCAAACAGTGTAGTGGTTTCATGAACTCCTTTCAAGATAGCAGTCTGATGATAAAGTTGTAATTAGGCGCTTACACATATTTCCCTGCGTCCTCCCGACTACTTTCTTGTTTGCCCCATTAAATTGTAAAAATTGTAAAAATTCATGAGTTGTGCAACTGTCCATAAGGCCGTTACCCGGAGGTGGCGCGTCTAGTAGCCATGGCTGCACACTATGGATTGAATATCTACCTGGCAACCACCCATACACTGCTTGACACAATACCTATGGAAGAATGCGCAGATCTGAGCATTGCGGAGCTGAAAATGATGCTGTCAGTAAGGCACCCCACTATGTGCTCCATCAGAACCCAGCTACTCTACCAGTACACTATCTTGCGAGATGAGGTACAAATTTCTGAGCACGTGGAGATGTTTGAAGAAGGTATATTGTGTGTCGAAGCTCCAGCCAGAGCGCCTACAAGGACCGAGGGCCTGATGCTACATCATGCGTTAGCGGATCAAGACAAGGACCAAGTGCTGCAAATGCTCAGAGAAGGGATTCATCCAGGTTTCCTAGTCTCCTCGGACGATGGGACAACGCACAACCTCCTTCAAGCAGCACTAGTTGGAGATTTCACTTATGATAGCCAAGATGAAACGAATGACCCTGACCCACAATTAACCAGAATCCTCATTAACGCGAGGGCAGAGGTCAACTTGATAGATGATAGTGGCATCACGCCGTTGATCCTTGCCACTACCATGGAGTACCCTGCTGGCATACGCATATTGCTCAGTCACCTAGCTGACCCTAACCGTACAGATCAACTCTATGAAGAGACGCCACTGCACTATGCAATCCAGCATAACAGTGAAGAGTGCGTACAGGCTCTGCTAGAGGGCAGAGCTAATCCACTGCTCAGCAGCGAAACGTCTGAACAGTTGACTCCTAGAGAGCTGGCGGAATATAGGTATCGCTTCAGAATGTGCTCGCAGCTCATTCATCGGCTCTTGACTACGAGTAGATAGACTGGGGAACATGACTAAAACAGCAGAGGGTGCAAGCTTTTGAGAAAGCTCTTGCTAGGCAAAACAATAGGCCGCAGTCCACTATAAATTCAAAAAGTGTGCCAAAACTGAAAGATGGTTGCCCCCATGACTTTGTGATACATGCAAACACATGCAAACTCAAACTGGCCATTACCCTTGTTAGCCTGCTGTGCAAGTTTGTGCATCTTATTTGCAAGTGTTTCATCCGCAGAGACATTCAATAACAGACAACTGGTTGTTACCTACTTGACGTATGAATAATACTTTCCGGGACGACAAACGACATAGATTTGCTTGTCCGCTTCAAATTGCAAGTACCCTCAATCCAACGGCATATAAGCAGTTAGCCAGGTTGCCCGGAGGTTGCCTGGTTATAGGTGAGAATTGCCATGGAGAGGGGGTTTCCGGGAAGGAAAAAGCAGCACCCCGAATGGCTCACGGAAGTGGACTTCATAGAGTGCAATGAGACGCTAATTCCTGACCGCCTGGACCGTGAAGAACTCATAGTGGGAGGATATCCAGTTACTGCCTTCCTCCTTCCTTTCACTCAGAACGGGCAGGAAACGACCATCCACATTCTCTACAGCCACACCATGACTCAAGGAGCAAATGCCACGTTACCTGCTGGTTGGGTGGAACTCCTGTGCTTCCCAGATGAACTCAGCAAAACTGTTCTGCATGATGAGAAATGTGTCCGCATTACAGAAGGACAGCATCATCTTGTACATGAATCAGGCCTAGTGATCTACGGAGCCAATAAGAGAGTTCGATGCAGGTTTGGGAGACTCCTAAATGAAGAGCCATGGTTCAGAGCACGTGATAAAATCACTCTCTTTGAACGGAAGCAAGCGTGCACTGATTTCGAGACCATACCGTTCTCTTCCTGTGGCAACCTAGGATACTCAGACAAGCCTTTGGTAACTGTACAGATGAACTCACTATGCAGCACAGAGTAACGCTACCCACAGGAGACTTCAGTAGTCCATATATTTGGACTACCAAAGTAATGTACGACGCACTAGTGGCCATACAACAATCAATACAGAAAGCAGATTTGCTGCTGAATACAATGGGGCCCCCAAAAGACGGTACCCAAAGTGAAGCCATTAAAGACCTGAAATGGAATATGGAAAAGTCCAAAATAGATGTCGATTTCTTACTAGGACAATTCACACACATTGCTCAAAGGGCAGCTGTGATGTAGTGCTCGATGTATAGAATCCCAACATCGGAGCTGCAGTATAGAACCACCATACCTTGGTTCCTCTGACAGGCGAACAAATAAAGAGCAGAAGTTCGTCTCCTCCAAGCACTAAGACCTCCCAATGAACCTGTGAAATGGCGTTATTCTCTACCACTGCCTCTTGATGTTTTAATACTGCAGAGGTACTTCCAATGGTCTCCGAAATTGCTGAGGTTTTGAGATGCTGGTTCTGGTGTCTTGGGAATGCCATGCTGCCGAGGCGCTTCGAGG